>ML803553.1:225750-239961 GCA_009831015.1 Picea engelmannii | reverse complement strand
GATTGACTTGGGGACGTCTCCCTTGGACTTGCCCTCCTAAATAGAAAGAGCCCCCCATCGAGGTGACAGTGGGTGGGGAAGCTCCTGTTACGCCGGTTTCAAAGCCCTTGGCCCTTTCCTACAAACCGTGCGATAACAGGTCCGAGACTCATAATGTGAAAAAAGTACTTTGTTTAAGAGACTATATAAACAAAATAAGAAGAAAAAAAAGGAGTGCTTTCTAAAATTTATTCTAAAATACCAAAATCATTTCGTAAATCTTTGAAATAAGTGTTGCAGGTTTGAATAAGAGAATTGTGAAACAAATACCGAGCACACGTTATTATATTGATAATAAGTAAAATGCTAATAAAGAAGGGACACTACATATCATCACAATAAATTTGATTAGTTGCTATAAACTTTAGATACTTGAATAAAGTAGTTTTCATCCCATGAAAAAAAAAACATTACAAGAGGGAAGGCTCAAGATAGGATCAAGACTTGGTTTCATGTTATCTTTCGTTGTTTTAAGAGACTTCTCGAACTGTGTAGCTTATTCACATTGGATCTAAGGAACCCAAAGTAATGTGTACAAAAAAACCCAAAGTATGTGAAAGTAGAGAAATAGTGTATTATGCATAATACACTATACATTAAACATTGATAGAAAATAATAATACATAATAACAACTTAAGTGATTAAGTGTGTGAGGAAAAAATGTATAACTTATCAATGTTGATTAGGGAATTAACCATGAATCAAAGAATGAAAACCATAGCATCAAATAATTACTTAAATCTACACATTATTTCTAAGACAGGATTGATTTACAAAATATGCAAGAATCAAAGCGTTATAAATGCATTGTGAATCTAGTGGTATAGTGGAATGAATATGTAAGTTTGACCTAGAAAATATTAAAATATGAGGAAAGAAGAGAAGATTCTAATAGAAGAAAATATATATGTGCTAGAACCTTTCGAATGTTATCCATACCATAACCCAATTTCTACTTTGATTGAATGAATGTGAAATGAGTGGTTTTACAAATGTCATTGTTGTATATTCATACAACATGATGAGGATCATATTATCAAGAGAGGAATTACCCAAGTCCCTCCTTGTGTACACTAAGGATCATCTTGGAACTTGAAATCAATTTGGTTAGGGTGCATGCAACCCCATTCAAAATTGATCACACATATGGATGGGTGCATTGACCCTCTAAGTCGTGAGGTGTTGATATGGAAAGTTGATTCATCATTGAGGGGGCATGTTGTGTGATATGTTGATTTTAATTATGAGTTGATTCCATAGAGATTAAGCACATGTTGTGTGTGTTGAGGAAAGTGCAATGAGGGGATGCATTAGTCACATAGGGTTTTTTCACAATGAGTGGTGGGCTTTGGTAACACTTGTTGGGCACATTTCAGAGTGTATTAGGTCTAGTGTGCACCAAAAGTATTCTCATGCACATATAAATACTCACCCTCTTGAGTAGTCGTGTTCCCCATTGCATTAAAAGTATAAATGAAATCTCTCATCTCATCAAATTTCTCAGCCATGGAAGAAAACTTCATGGTTTTAACCAAAAGATGAGAAAGATCATATCTCTCATGTTGAGATGTGCAAAACTAGATTAATGTGGGGGAATAGCTTGTCTTGATGATCCTAAATAATTGTGTAGCCTTGTGTCATGTTGCCATGTTAAATAGTTTGATTAGAAGGTGTTGGCACATTTAATTCTAAGTCAATCTTGATTAGAAAATCATGTCATGACAATTTGCTCAATAATTGGAGGACTTTATGGTTTCAATTGAACTTGAAATATCATGTACGTGAACATTATGTTTTTGTTCATGTTAGTCAGTAGAATATTTGGTGTGTGTGTTTTTTTTCTTGTGCTTCTACTCAATATTATACATGAACATGTATGTGTCCCAAAGTGTATCTATAGCCAAGAATTCAAGATTTGGGTTGATGTATTAGAGTATCTTAGTTCGATACTTGAGAACGATATTATTTTTTGTCTTTGTGATGTTCAAATGAGTCATGAGTGTATGAAACTCATTTGTGTAGCATCAACTAATTGATCATGTCATTGACATGAATTTTTCCAATTCATATATTGTTCTCCCTGGTATTTCTATGGATAGAACTTGTTATCCATCAATTGTGCAAAGTTACCTCATGTAGTGATAGGCTCACCATAGTATTCACACCATTGAATGTGTGCTTCCAACCAAGCCTTGATGGTTAAGAGAATCTTCATATTCACAAGTCAAATATTCTCAACATAATTGAAGGTATTATCATTAAAATATGTATGTCCAACACTCTAAAATACATAGTGAGTGATTCAACATCAAGTATTTCTTTCAAATAAAGGGAAGTGATGACCAATCTTCACCTTAAAAGGATTTCTTCCACCAAAGGTTCTATTATTAATATCAACTTAACCCTTTAATATGACTTATCATATATCATCACCTTCCACTCATGTACTTTCTTCAAATGAGAATCTTGTTGTCCAAATTTTCTTATGGATTTTGAATGAGATTGGGAACTAATAAATTGTTTCAAAATCAATCAAAGGGGATTAACGAAGGAGTAACAGACAATAGCATCCCATCAATCCCACCCTATAATGCATTTTAAAACATTAGATGGCATCAATCCACATGGTAAGAGGCAACTCATGTAAGTGACACTTGGATAACCCTTTTAACGAGTCGCATGTCAAAAATAGTGTGTGCATGGATATGAACATCATAAGGTGTTCCAAAATTAGAAACATGCCATCTCAGCTCGAGCCTCATTACAATATGTAACATGTTTCCTCATAATAATGTGTGAGTTGATTAAATAAATAAAAACTCTATTAAAGGAAATAAAATTGGTATGAACAGACTAATCAACAACATGGACATCAATACAATGTCTATGGCATCCTCTACTTTGATGGATAATGAACACATAATCCTACTCATGGAATCATTGGATTTATGATTCTAATGAGCTGGGTGATAGTGTTTTATAGGAATTCAACACTTATGTTAATGGTTACTACAAGATAATTAGCAATTTCACCCTTTACAAATCCCTCATTGCAGGTCTCCAACATCCTTTCTAACATGGCATCACCAACATCATTGCATTTGGAAATAATGATATTGTATATAAGTATGTAAGTCCACATTAGTCCTCTCTCTCTCTCTCTCTCTCTCTCTCTCTCTCTCTCTCTCTCTCTCTCTCTCTCTCTCTGAGAGTCTATGCCTTTGCAATTAATAAATTATTATTATTATTATATTCAAAGGAGAGGTGTTTCCCTTCACGGTTATATAATCAAGACTAACATCACTCCTACCATCACATATCACATATCATCACTTGACACACATACTACCTTCAAGTGATAAGCATGTCGTCCATAATTTCTTTTGGATTTCAAATGATATTGGGAAGTAATAAATTCTACAAAATATATTAGGGATTAATGAAGGAGAAAGAGTTAGGATCATTCCACTAACCCCACCCTCCTTCACATTTTCATACATTAGATAGCATTAGTCCATGTGGTAGGAGGCAACTCATGCAAGGCATGCTTTGATGAATTTTTTTAACAAGTCTATTTTTAGTGGTAGAAGCTACATGGAGATGAACCACATATGGTGTCCCCACCTTGGAAAGATATTGTAACATATCCGCTATAATCCCCAATTTAATTAATGCTTAATGTAGATATAATGTGTGGCTATGACCAAGTGATGTAATATGAAAATTGTATTTCTGAATTTTAATAAATAAAATGTGATGCCATTTGCTAGGGGACATGGACTGATATGGGGATGATTAATCCACAAGAGAGGGGAGGTTCTAATAGGATATCTAAAAGAGGGGTCCAAGGGGATAATTACCCATGTCTATTAATTCAACCCTCTTCCTAAAATTAATATTTGTATATGAACCTTCTAAGTTTTCTAATTTGAGTGTTCCCAAATCCAATCATTGAATACATGAAAGAGGGTTTGTGTGATAAGTCACATCCCATAGTTATTGGGATCATGGGGGTGAAGTAAAATCAAAATTGGGGAGTGTGGGATTCAACTTGCTTGGGAAAAAGAGAGGAAAGTTGTATTGGCAGTTAGAGTAGCTTTAGATAGTCATTTTTTTGCATGAACAACAAGCAGAGAACAAAGAATAAGAGCATTGGAGTTGGAGTAACCATGGAGGGGGAAATTATGGAGCGTATTTGAAGAAGAAGACTAAAGATATAGGTTGTGAGGCCTGAATAGTGAACTCTTGTATGAGTTTCACTGTAATAGCAAGTGATTACTCATGTTTTCTTACTAGTTTTCCTAGCAGTGAGCTCCCTTGAGTTTCTGAGTAACGATATTCCTGGTTACCTGTGCCAGAGAGACCCTGATAAATGAATGGGACATCCGATGGAATGAGAGAAGTGAAGGGGTACATTCCTTGGGTTAGACAGGTCGAGATGAAGAGAGTTGGTGGAAAATTGGGATAGTTGTAAGAGAATACTAGTCAATATTGGGACTTGTTATCGCACAAGTTTTAGGTTGGCAAAATCTCAACCCAACCACCAATTGGAGACAACTTAGAGAGAACCTACCCACTGTCATCTTAGGAAATTGTTCTTTTCACTTTAGAGGTAAGGTATTCACCTCAAGGGGGGGAATCTTGGTGACCCTAGTGGGGATTGAAATGGAAAATGATATGTATGGATGGAAGACCCTAAAGTTCAAGTTTCTAGATGGAAAAGGGAACTTGGAGATGAGTCTAGAGGGTTTCTTAAGGTTTCCAATTATATGAGTAACCTGTCAAGTGTGAATACCTTCCCGAGACACCTGTATATGATATAATATGTTAGTTTGGACAAGTAAGTTAAGATTGTTGTCCCTAACTACAGAAAAATTTAGTGATATATATCATCATATAAAATATAATAAAGGTTGCAAGATAAGTTCTAAAAGTATAATTGAATAAGAAAGAGACAAACTAGTGAAAGCTATCTTAACTCAATGATGATAAAACAATACTTTAGCACAAAATCAAGGTTGAAACAAAATCTTACTGCAGTGATATGTATCAACCTTATGGTTGTAGTAAACCAAGATTTATAACAGAAAAATAAGCCATGAAAATCACTTCTAACTAGCTCAAAAAGTGCACCAGGGTTAGTAGTTTGTTAGGGAATGTATCCAATTCCTAGGGTTAGTTTAGGAGTCATCTAGGGCTAGAGAGTTAGTTTTTTGCAGACCTAATGGTTGTAGGTAAGTTTTGTAATAGCAGTAAGTTTTAGTGGATGAAAGAGGACGCCTCAATTAGGCAAGAAATCCTAGGGCTCAAGAAACAATGTCCAAGTGAGATAACTTTAAAACTTGAAACTTTCACATTTACCAATGCAATTTTTTACTTCTCCAATGCAATGACTAGTTCCTTTGATTATGGGTTAATGGGGTCAAAAGAAAAGGCCTAGATCTACTACCTCCTTGGGGGTATAAATCCTCTTATTCTCCAAGGCAATTAACCTTAGCTAGGGTTTAAGGGGTGTATGTCCTTATACTTCCTTAGAAAACCCTTACAAACAATAATTATATGCTTAAGATTATGATGGAGCTAAAGTAGGGGTGTATGCACTTATACTCCCCACCTAGCCTTATCAAAATAAACCTTGAGCTTGAATTACAAATGATAGCAACAAGTAAAATGATTACCAATCCAAATAGCAACAAGATAAACCATAGCATGCCAATATAACCACCACAATAGCAAAATAATTACCTCCAAGAGTTAGCACATCATCATCATCAACCCCACAACCAAAGAAAAACCATATCATATCACAAGATAGAAAAAAGCCTCAAGGGTGGCGAAAATTCCAGTCCAATACTTCTCATAATGGGAGAGTTATGATTACAAATGAGATCTTATGATCTCTATTTATACAAAATGTCATTCACATAGTTTGTCCACATTAGAAATGGCAAAACATAATATAAGGGGTCCACAACCCTTATCTTACCCCTTGTAATAAAATAATATTAAACAATTCACTTAAAATTCACTTTTACACAAAAGAAACCCTAAGACAAGAGGATGTCTCCCCTTTAGGGGACATTTTGGCACTTTGAAGAAGTCGTTGGGGTAGTAGATGCATGGCTAGGCCTCCAAAGGCCACTTGTCACTCATCCAAGTTCTTTTTCTCATGTTCAAAGTCTTCTTCTCCTCAAAACGTCCATGTGTCAATGAGCCATGTCCTCACCACCAAACACTAGCCCCTCTAGGTGACGTCAAGCCTCCAAAGATGACGGTTTTCCTCTCCTAGGAAAAATGTTTGGCATGTGAGGGCTAGGTAATTTTATCCATGATGTCTTCTAGGCCTCCAAATTTACATATTTTTCATCCAGCATGCGGGCCCTTGGCATCCAACCTCTAGGCTTGAAGCCCAAGCTAGGATTTCTCCTTCAAAACTATCCATCAGCTAGGTCTTGCAAAGAGAAATAAGCATGCCCTCCAATGATCTCAAGTCAAAATATCATGGTGAGTAAATAAAATCAAGAAATGATCCGCCCAAGCATGTGCATCAAATATTACTCGGTCAAACAAGTAATGCTCAAAGACATTATGAAACTTTCCAAGTTTGTGTAGGGGAGGGTTGAAGAGGTGTCTTATTGGGTAGATATTTCCCTAGGTCAAGGAGTGTTTCCGAAGTGATCCCTCTCTAATCCATGTGAAGTATATGAAGTGGTTATGGATCAAGACTCATTGGGCATGGGGTTCATGACATACAAGGGGTTGTAGTGTCTCACTCATGGGTGCCTTTGTAGAGGGTGTGTGGCACCTTCATTTGCAATGCACTTTTTCCAAGCCCATCATCTTGCCATTATTTGTTTCTTTCATGTTTTAAAGGACGATTTGAAGGCCATTGTCTTGGCATGGTGTCCATATAATGACAATGTCACTCGCAAATACCTTACATAAATGAGAATTTTGGCTCATGATGAGACCCCATATCTCTCAGTTGTGAAACTGAGAGCCACTACCCTGGCTTGGTGGTCAGATGATGGTAATTTCATATTTCTAGATACCCATGATCATGATAGGAAAGCTTGTGATGAGACCTATTATCCTCCAACTAAGCTCTTGAGCATTCACTATCTTTCATTCTTGTGGGTCCCCCTTTTCTTACAAAGAAGTGTTTCATTGGTTTCTCGGGGGATCCCTGGGAGAAGCATATGGAAGGTCTATATATAGGATTTTATCCTTTTTATTCAAAAGCAATCCCTTTGGGCCTTCATCCCCTTCTTCCCATGGAATGAGGGACAACCCCTTCTTGGGTCAATACACCCTAAAATCCCAAGAGACAAGGAAACGAGGTTTTTTAGGTGATGTAAAGTGATAAGTATGGATGGAAAAAGTACAATGGCTCTTCAAGGGAGTTCCTAGTAGAAAACCCATTCCTAAGGGAGACCACTTACTAGGGCACAATGTCAACCACCAAGGTGAAACGAGGGAAAAGGCATAATTTCCAAGCATACGTCATGAAATCTAAAGAATTATAAGATAAAACATACTCAAAATGCTTCAAATATTGAAATCACACTCACCATAATACCTGACTTGTACCTCATGGAGCAAGTCCCATTGCCTCTCGGAAGCCATCTGGTGTAGTGGATGACATCCTGAAAATCCTAACATTTGTGGTGGTGAGAAGGGTCTTTATATGTGCAAGTGGACATTGTTTCTCATGCAGTCTCTCGTCACTCCATATCTACAACCTAAGGGCCTCGAGACATGATCTCCTTATTTATCCCACAAAATGGGGATAACAGGGCTTATGGGTTGTGAGTGGACAGCGAGATACTACCCTCTTTTGTGGCTTGGTAGCATCATCTCAAGGGTGACTTTTTGTTGATATTTGGAACAATAACTCTATGGTTGGGTGGAACGTCTGTCCTAAGAAGTTGGTTGCACAACTATTTTAAAATATAAGTGTTTTATATTGTTTATGTGTTGCATTATGGTTTAATTGTTGTGTATTAACTATGTGTTTAAGAACAATTTATATGTTGTTGTATTTGAGTTTATTAGTTACTTTTCATGTTTATTTTCAAATTTTGTCAATGCATCTAGTTCATGGTATCAACATATGGTTAAAATTGTATATTTTCCTATAGCAAGTAAGCTACAGGATTAGTTAGTTGAAAATTTTAATTCTATGAATTTTTTCGCACCTAATGGACCTCAGCTAGGTTGGTGAAAGTTAAATTATGGTACCAAAGATTCTTGTTCAAACACTAGACCCGTATGGGCCAAGAACTAGAATGAATTTGACAAAATGTGTTGTTATAGATTTCAATCTATGAATAATTTGAAGGGAAATGGAGAAAAATAGAGAGAAATCCCCAAATTTGTGAGTAATTTCAAGTTTAAATGCCTCGGAACTGTTGAAGATATGATACAAGGCGTCAGTCTGCAGCGTTCCAGAGATAAATTTGACTTAGAAGGTCGAAATTCATGTTTTAATAGTTGTTGTAGAATTGGGAGAAGTTTGATGGATCGACAGTTGAGGTCAAGTTTTATTTCATAATCAATGGCCCATATTCATTGTAAATAGATTTTAAAACTTACAAGTTTTTTGAAGTTTGGCAAGGTCTAGCAGATCGACAATCTAGATTCATTTTCAGTGGTTGGGAAAATGAGACAAATCAATAGTATGGATTAGTTTTCAGCCTTTTGGAAGTTGGAACAGATCAATTATCAATATCATTATGAATGGAAGATCAATGACCCAAATTCATCTAGGATTTGGTCAAAATTTTCTAAGTGTTGGAGTTCGCCAAAAGAATTCATTGATGCCCAATGGTCGGATCAACAAGATTTGCGAAGATTTTTAGTTTCCAATATAATTAGTCTATGGTCGATGATCATATTGGCAATTTTAGTGAAGAGTTCCATTAATCCAAAGGAAATCTTTGATCATCAATGGTTGATGCTCGGATCGGTGAGTTTGGCAAAGGGTTTCATTTGGAAAAAGGAAATGTTTAATCATTGATCATTAATGATCGAGGGTCAAAAAATTTAGCAAGGTATTCAATTCACCCAAGAGAAGTTGTCAATGGTCAATAAAGGAAAGAGGATGACAATGTGTCTTTCCACATCATCATCCACGTGTCATGCCATGTAAGAATTCACATGACATGCCACATCAACCAATTTCCATGTCAACATCCACATGTCATGTCATGTCACATCAACATAGTTTTCATGTCAGTCATTAAATGGTCGATGGTTGAGTTTCGACGAAGTTGTAAAACAATTGGTTGTCATCTAAATTCATCAATGATCAATCATTGATGATCAGGTTTTGGAAAGATTCTTGGGAAAAAAAATGGTTTTCCAAGAGAAATGGTTGATGGTCGATGGTCAATGATTGGGGTTCGAGGAAATAGGTGAGAAATTTCGATTTACCAAAGGAATTAGCCGATCATTGATGTAGTGTTGGAGAATCAATGGTCTAGACTGCTTTGAGTTGGAGGTCGGTAATGGAGACTCATCAGTGAGCACGAGGAAGTTTTAATGGATCAACGATTGAGATTTCTTCCAATTAGAGATCTATGGATCAAATTAAAAGATTGATATAATAGTAAAACAATCATTTTTTCCATGAAATTGTATGATTTTTTAAGGTCTTCAACTTGTAGGGGAATTTTGAGGCCCTAAACAATTTTTGCAGCTTAAATAAAAGATATCAATGAGATATTTACAACAAGATATTCTGAGAGTAAAATAGATCTTGTGTGAGAAATTTATAGATGAAATAGTTAAGGGTATAATTTTAGCACTAATTTACTTCCAGATGGTATAATTCCTTGCTTATAAGTTCTTTTTGGGCTCAAGAGCAGTCTATGAAAATATTATGAACCATAGAAGACATCATGGAGATAGATTTGTAATCTAGGTATGTAAAACTGTGCAGGAAGAGAAAGCAGATACCTATAGCATACAGGGATAAAATGGGAAAACAATCTAAACTTCCTTAGACCATGACTTTCAGGTCGGAGCTCGGATTTTGGAAAATGAATAGTCATTGGAATGGTTCTGAGGAGGAGAAGACATATATCCACCCATAATTTTTAATTGGGCACTAAAATTTTCTCAAAAAGTAATAAAGTAATTTTTGCAGTAGTAAAACAGAGCAATGCGTGGAAATTACAGCTTGTGAATGTTGTAACTTTTCGCTCAGAAATCATATTGAGGAATGAATATAGCCAATGGAGAGATTTCTTAGATAGGAATGTGTCTAAGAAATCATATTTTGCATTATTTCATCCATAAATTGAGATGAATAATAACCTGTAATCTAGTTAATGGAATGTTGTATAGTATGCATGTGCTAACAATAATTATAATATCCACATTTCTTGCAAATTTATAGGTACAGGAGAAAAAAATTTGTTCTTATATGAGGACTAGAGTTATGTAATATTACCATGGATCTTACAGCCATGAGCAGGAGGTCAGACATCTGCATATTAGCATGGTAAATGTTGAGATAGAGTCTAATGGAAGAAGAGGTAGGAAATAACCTATAAATATGAGAATCATGCAAAGAGAAGTGCAAAGTTATAGGGATGATAATGAAAATATCATGAAATATCAGGAGGAGATACTTCAAAGTATGAATATGATATAGAGGAAAGCCAATAAAGTCTCTAGCACAAAGCAAGTATCTAGTGCTAGACAAGTGATAGAATCCATATCCCATAAAAGAAGGTATGATCATGGGAATGATAGACAGTCAAGGAGTATGAGAATGTGTCATCATTCCCCGGATTAATCCACTAGGAGATCTCATGAAAGTTAAGGGCCAAGGGGCATCCAAAGTGTGTCTCTTATCCAGAGGCTGAGGAGAAGGCCACATTCATACATCTTGTAAGGTGAAATCATGGAAATAAAGCCACCAAATTTTAATGGTGAGCACAGAAAAGGATAAGAGGTTGAAGTATAGCTATTGGAAATGAATAAATATTCCATTTTCATGATTACCCCTCAAGAGTATAAGTTATAATTGCAACCTACCAGTTGCAAGGAAAGGAAACCATGTTGTGGTATCAACTTAAGAAATCCAAGAACCTTGATGAGAAGAATATCTCATGGAGGAAGTTCAAAGGATATTTCCAAGAGAAATATTTTTCCAAGAATTACTATGAAAGGAAGATGAAAGAGTTCTTTGAACTCAAATTGGGAAGCATGATAATGGATGAATATGAGAAGGGTTTATTTGAATTGTTGAAGTATGTGTACTTCATAAAGGATGATAAGGTAAAAATCCAAATGTTTCTAAGTGGGTTACCATCTTTCTATAGTGATAAGATACAATATGATAACCCCAATACTTTGGAGGAGGCCAGAAGGAGAGCAAAGCATCCTTATTAAGAGAGCAAAGGAAGGCCATTTTTTCAAAAATCTTGGAATGACAAAACCAAGGGTAAAAAGAATCAAAGGAAGAAATGTTTTAAGCCTCCCCTTTTCAAGAAAAAATCCTAAGAAAATAAACAAGTTCAGTCAACCCAAAATGAGCATAATACCGTAGATTAATTTGGGAAAAGGCCTAGGAAACAACCTATACGATGTTAGGGATGTTAGGGAAATCACTTATATAGGAACTTCCCTCACAAATGAGAGACAATAAGGACTTCCCAAAACATTCAATAGGTTGAAAGAGTGGAATAAATGGGATGAATCATGCCAAGGATTTATGTATCCTTGGACAACAAGCAAGCAAAGTATCAATCCCCCATGATTGAAGTAGAAGGTAATATTGATAACCATCCCATAGAAATTATAATTGATTATGGAACTTGGAACTAGCCATAGTTACATAAACTCTAACATCGTTGAAATATTTCACTTGCAAAGGAGTAAGCATAAGAAATCTTGGTTAGTTTAGTTAGCCATAGGATCTAAGAGGAAAATCAATGAGCTAGTTAAAGATTGTACAATAAACATGAATGAACTTAGCACAAAGGTTGAAGTGAAAATCATACCATTGGGTTCATATGATTGTCTATTTGGAATGGATTGGTTGGAATAACATCATGATGTCCTAAATCGTTACAACAAGACAGTCACATGTCTTGATGAAGAAGTGAAGCAGGGAAAGTTTCAAGGAATTCCAAGAGTTGTAGTTGTTAGAGAAATTCTAGCTAGGCAGTTGAAAAATAGTTTCGGGAAGGGATGCCAGATTATTGCATCCAATATAGAAGAGGCATCCATATATAAAGTGGAAAGAATTGAATACCATCCAGTCTTAAGGAATTTTGAGGATTTTTTTGGGGAAATCCCAAGACTAGAACCGGATATAGACATTGATTTCTCTATTGATTTGATGCCAAGAGTTTCCCCAATGTCCAAGACACCTTACAGAATGGGCACACCAAAGTTGAAGGATTTGCATATGCATCTTGAAGATTTTTCAGGGAAAGGTATATATTCCCAAGTCTGTCACATTGGGGTGCCTCAGTGTTGTTTGTAAAGAAGAAAGATGGAACCTTAAGGTTGTGTATATTAGAATATAGAATATGGTGTGCTCATTTTACCATTGACGATACCCTCATCACCCAACCATAGGCCGAAGCCACCCTCCGAGCACCTTAACCTTGACTGAGAATTCCTCCGGAAGCAAACCCTAGGCTAGATAGCCAAACAAAGGGTAGCACACCGTTCCCCGAGGATAGTGCATCACAAAAGACTGATCAGATAGTCCAAACCCTAGACAAGAGATAGTCCAAGCCAACACTGAAATTGCTAGTTGCAGCAGTTGCACCTGCAGCTCTCCTCCACATGTGCGCACCAAACTGGGAACTACAGTGCGCACCACTTGTTGTCTGCAATTTTGAGATGTTTTCAAATGAGAACTAGTGCCCTGTATTTATACTGGTTCTGCCAGATTTGTTGGGGCCGAATTCTCCTTCTGGATATGTGTCTGTTCAGTATATTATTATTATTTCTGGTTAACTTCTTCTCTTGGAGGCTAATAACCTAATATAAATTATCTTCTTGAGCTAACAAGACTTCTAGGGTTATTAGTCAACTCATTAGGGTTTCTCTTGCTTTCTGGAGTCTTCTATTCTTGTCAGGTTCACACATGGAGGTAAATACCTCCCGCAGCTACCATAATATTAACACTCCCTCCTAGCTAGGGAGGTATTACAAGTAATGGACTTGAGCACAAAACATACCATTTACCCGGTAGCATCAATATAGTCATCTAGACTATTTCATGACTAGGTCATGAGCATCACCATCACCATTAGTTGCATCATCTCTCAAAACCATACTTCATCTAAGTAATTAGACATGATGTTGGATAAGTCACTCTCACCATAGAGTGATACAAGAGCCACTCTTATAATCTAGAGGAGTAAATGCTCTGAACCAATTTTCATCTGGAAAATCTTTGTTCATCATTTGTCTAGATGGTGATTATTTCCAATAAACTGTTGATAGTCTTCAAGGCAGTTAGAGAAAAAATAGAACACAATTGTGTCTCTCCATAGTAGTACATAACTACAATCTATTGGTTCACTACCACACCAAGTAACACACAAGTACTTGATCAACACCGTAAGGTTGAGAACAGTGGAACATATCCACCACGGTAGTCCTCATCTACTGTCATACAATATTCATAACAAACATTTGATAGCAACCTGCATAGAAACAATGTTATGATATATACTGAATTATTTGGGCCAATCTTTCACTCACATCTGTGAGCTCTAAAAGAATATCTATCTCACGAATAGTGGAACATATCCACCACAGTAGTCTATCTCTATTGTCTGGAGATAAGTAATCTCCATAACAATCATCTGATGCCATCCTGCATAGAAAATATTGTTAAAAATAATCTGAATCATCTGGGCCAATCTTTCACTCACGTTTGTAAGATTTGAAAGAATATCTTCCCTCATCAACAATGGGCTATCTTCCCTATTCTTCTCAAACAAGGAAGAAGGATTGTTTCTGATTTTTTAGCATGGACCATTACTCACCCTGGGCCATTCTTCCTACACTAATCAAAGTGCACCCTAGATAGAATGTACAAACCCTAAGGAATGTCTGAGTCTGGACCATTCCTCACCCTGGGCCATTCCTCCTACACTAATCAAAGTGCACCCTGGAGAGAATGTATAAACCCT
>ML803553.1:192401-225682 GCA_009831015.1 Picea engelmannii | reverse complement strand
ATGTCCCTGATTGTTGAGCCTGGACCATTCCCCACCCTGGGCCATTCCTCCTACACTAATCAAAGTGCACCCTGGAGAGAATGTGTAAACCCTAAGGAATGACTGTCCGGACCATTTCCTCTGTTAACCACAAGAGGAAAAGAATGTCCTACATCAACCTCCAAAACAGACCATTCATCATGTTAACCACAATGAGAAACCATTGTCCGGCGAGGCGGGCCAGTCTTCTTGAGTAACCCTCAAGAAGAGAGACTACCCTAGACCACTCCCCGTGTTAAACACAATGGGAAGTCGTTGTCTATGATACATCAGCAAGCAGACTACTTCCTATGTTAACCACAATAGGAAGTGATTGTCTGTCAGAAGTCTCAATCCACTTTCCGAACAGGAAAACATCTGTCCAAGATGGACTATTTTTCAATTTTAAAGATGAATGTCTTCAATAATTTTTTCAGTGCTCCCTCCTAACTTGGAGAGTCATTTCTTCCTTTTTCAATAAGAAGGAAGTTGTTTCCACAAGCTCTAGCTTGAGTGCGCAAACTCTTTCATCTTGGATAGAAGTTTTACCAAAATGTCTGCTTATCTGCTCATCTGTGGAGATATGTATTGGAGAATCATTTTCTCCTTTCTAGACTTCATCATGGATAATGTAATGTTTGATTTCAAATGTACTTTAGTCTGGAACAATGTGAAGGATTCATGTAGATATGAATAATAGAGTATATCATAGTTGGAAAAATGAAACATATCTATGTGGCACTTCTTCTATCATCATGAGATCTGATCTACTGAGTAGTCATCTTGATGTTATAGGAAATCTTCACCACGCTTTTGCTATGCACTGGAGGTTCTCCACCAAGTTATCTTCTTCTATCTTCATACAAGAGTATCTTTCTAGTATGCCTCAAAGTCTTGAGATTTCTCTTCATATGCTCTTTATTCAATTTCTCTGGAGAACATTCTTTGCATTCATCTGATGTAGAATTCCAACTCGTGGATGTTGCGGATGATACAATGACTTATGTAGAGATAAGTCTGGTTTACTGGAACAAGTAATCATCATAGTCTTCTCCCTCCATCTGGGAGAACCTCTAGTTTTGGATCTCACAATGCTTTCATTCATAATTCTTTCATACACCGTTCTTCATCATGAATTTCAGTTTCTCTACTTGATTTCTTTTATTGAGTTCATATCAGGTTGGTAATCTTGTGATTCTTGATACAGTGATTGGTTGTTCTGACTTCTCTTTCTTTCTTGGAATCTTCACGTTCTTCCTCATGTTTATGTCTTGGGACCATGGAGTAGGTTCCATTCCCTAAAGATTCCACTTCGTCCTTTCATCATAGGAACATGGATCTGGATGGACAACCCGGAATACTTTAAGGCTTCTCTTCGAAGAAGTCTTCTTCTATGGTTGAACTGAAAACGTACTATATTTTCATGGCTGCTTCCATGAATATATATTTCAACATCTTCAATGGATCATAGGATTAGCTCCCTCCTAACCCTTGCTTCACGTAAGAGTGCATATAATCGGCTCCCTCTATCTGACAAATTCCATGCATCCATTTGCATCATTATTGTCTTCTGCAATGTATAATAGAGTCCATGCTTCCATCTGCATCCTTATTGTTTTCTACAATATATAATTTGCTCTCTTGTCTAATAGAGCCCACGCTTCCATCTGCATCCTTATTGTTTTCTGCAATATATAATTTTCTCTCTTGTCTAATAGAGTCCACGCTTCCATCTGCATCCTTATTGTTTTCTGCAATATATAATTTGATCTCTTGTCTAATAGAGTCCATGCTTCCATCTTGTTGTCTTCTACAAAACGTCATAAGTATTTTTCCAATTTCTTCTCAATTGGTGACTTCTTTCTGTTGTTGCTTCTACTGATTTTCTTCATGATAGCTTCCACATGATTTGTATCTTATCTTTTCATGTGTATTATATAATGATATCCATTTCCATATTGTTTGTTCTTCCATAGGTATAGTTCTTCTTAGAACACATTATCTTCCAAGAGATAGATATACAAGATATGTATAGGGACAATGCAAACAAGATCTGCACAGGGATGATGCAAACAAGATATGTACAAGAAATAAGAAGAGTGTTGTTACCTTTTAGAAGAAGAAGTCTCTTCCATCCTGCTTAGTCTTCTTTGTAGGTTCCTTTTCTTCGACAATCAATGCTTAATGTTTATCTTTCCTTTTCTTTAGCTCGGGACACTGATTCTTGTAGTGACCGTACTTTTGACAGTTGAAGCATTGTACTTTTGAAATGTCTTTCCCTTGATTTGGCTTCCTTCTTGAACCAAACTTCCTTTTGTTCCTAAAGTTCTTGAATCTTGTTGTGAAAGCTTGATCGTCTTACTTCTTTTGAGGTTTCTCTTTTGTATTGATCCTTGATTCTTCTTGAGCACAGCAAGTCCAAAGTTATTCAAATGTCGGGTACTCCTTCCTTGTGTTCATGCTTGCGGCAAATGCATCCCATGTCTTGGGGAGACCATTGAGCACTATGTTCACCAATGCCTTCTCTGAAGTGATCTCTTCAATAGCTTGTAGTTTCTCTCTTAACTGGGAGATCCTTACAAAGTATTATGTTATGTTGTCATCCTCATTCATCTTCATGTCACGGAGCTCACTCTTCAAACTCATAACTTGTCCGATGTTTCTGACTGAGAAGAGATTTGTTAGGGCATCGTACATCTTCTTTGATGAGTCAAGATGGGAGATGTAGGGTATCAAGTGGTCTTTTATAGAATCCACTATGATACTCATGGCATTGATGTCAACATCCTTGAACTTCTCCATAGCTGCAACGTTCTGTGGTTCCTTCTCTTCTCCTTCTTCAAACTCTGGCTTCACGATATTTCCTTTCACGATATCCAACACTTTATTCTTGGCAAGGATGAGGTCAATCCTTGTCTTCCACACTCTGAAGTTAGAGGCTCCAGACTTCATAGATTTTGTCATGGCTTGCTTGACTTGGTCAAACCCTATATTTGACCAAAAATTCAAACTTCACGTCTTGGCTTTTTTAGATTACCAGGAGATGCACTGGGCTAGGGTGGATCTATCCAGAGATTAGGTCAATACATTCACTTAAGGTGCCTCAACAAGAGGTTTAGGGTTTCTGCAACTACTCATGCTAGTAACCCTAGCGACAGTGTCTTGGGAGCTGCTTCTTCTAGTAACCCTAGCGGCAGTTCCTCAACGAGCTCAATATCCTAGCGGCTATGTTTCCTTCCAGCCTTTAGACTGAATGAAGGAGGCGTGGGCCCATAACCTGTTAGAATATAGAAGATGGTGTGCTCGTTTTACCATTGACGATACCCTTGTCACCCAACCATAGGTTGAAGCCACCCTTCAAGCACCTTAACCTTGACTGAGAATTCCTCTGGAAGAAAACCCTAGGCTAGATAGCCAAACAAATGGTAGCACACCTTTCCCCAAGGATAGAGCATCACAAAACACTGATCAGATAGTCCAAACCCTAGCCAAGAGATAGTCCAAGCCAACACTGAAACTGCTAGCTGCAGTAGCTTCACCTCCAACTCTCCTCCACATGTGTGCACCAAACTAGGAACTGCAGTGCGCACCACTTACTGTCTACAATTCTGAGATGCTATCAAATGAGAACTAGGGCCCTCTATTTATACTAGTTCTACTAGATTTGTTGGGGCCGACTTCTCCTTCTAGATATGTGTATGTTTAGTATATTATTATTATTTATGGCCGACTTCTTCTCTTGGAGGCTAATAACATAATATAAATTATCTTCTTGAGATGACAAGACTTCTAGGGTTATTAGCCAACTCATTAGGGTTTCTCTTACTTTCCGGAGTCTTCTATTCTTGCCAGGTTCACACATGGAGGTAAATACCTCCCGCAGCTACCATAATATTAACAGTGTATTGATTTCAGAAAGATAAATAAGGTCACCAAAAAGAACAAGTATCCTTTACCAAGGATTGATTATCTGTTTGACCAGCTGAAAGGTGAAATAATATTTTCCAAGATTGAAATGAGATCAATCTCCTCAAGTGAGGATAAAGGAATAATATATCAGCAATACAACATTCAGGACAAGATACAGGCATTATGAATTCACAATAGTGCCATTTGGGCTATCAAATGCCCAATTGTTTTTATGTGCCTGATGAATGGAGTGTTTAGGGAGTACATGGACAAATTTTGAATTGTGTTCCTTGATTATATACTCATCTAATATAAGTTAGAATAGGAGCATGAGAAACATTTAAGAATGGTGCTAAAAGTTTTAAGAGAGAATAAATTTTATGCCAAGCTAAGTAAGTGCATATTTTATCAAAAAAAAATTCACTATTTGGGGAATATTATTTCAGTTGATGGGATAGAAATTGATCCTGAGAAGATACAGGCCATTAGGGGATGGTAAACACCAATAAATTTCATAGAGGTCAGGTTATTTATGGGCTTTGTCAATTATTACCAAAGATTCATAAAAGGATTTTCAAAGGTTGCAACCCCAATCACTTATTTACAAAAGAAGGGAATGAAATTTGAATGGACTCCCAAATGTGAAGAAACATTTCAGTCATTGAAATACATATTGACAAGTGTGCCAATATTGAATATTGTAGATCCATATGAAGATTTTTTTGTGTGCGGTGATGCATGCAAGGAAGGGCTTGGTGGATTCCTCACACAAAAAGATCATGTAGTATGCTATGAGTCTAGAAAATGAAAAGAGCATGAGAATAATTAGGCCACCCATGATCTAGAATTAGCATCCATTATTCATGCATTAAAAATGTGGAGACATTACCTCATGGGGAGAAAATTTGAGCTAAGGAAAGACCATTGTGGTCTGAAACATTTGTTTGGACAACCAACATTAAATGTCATACAAACTAGATGGTTGGAATTCATCAATGAATATGGCTTTGAAATTAAACATATCAAAGGCAAGAAAAATCAAGTGGTTGATGCACTCAACATAAGAGTGCATGAGATGCATATTGCAATCATTATCATGTACAGGACTGATCTAAAAGATAAAAAAAAATATGTAGAAAATTCATATCAGTGTTATTTAAAAATAAAATAAACATTACAGTGAGGTAATTTTCAACAAAAAATTAATAATTGTGAGATGAAAGAGGATGGAATCCTCATGTACAGATGCAAGGTATATGTATCAAATTCAAGTGAGATGAAAAATAAAATGATGAGGGAAATGCACAATGTGATATATGTTGGAAACCCATGATATCATAAATCAATTGCAATTGTAAGAAGCCAATACTTTTGGCCCGGAATTAAGAAAGATGTGGCTAATTGTGTATACATGTGTCTAGATTTCTAGAAGGTGAAGACAAAAGTACACGGACATCTAGTTGGGTTATTACAACTAATGCCCATTCCAGAATGGAAGTGGGAAGTTAACGCAACTGATTTTATTACTAAGCTTCCCATAACAGTGAAGCATCATGATTCCATCAAGGTGGTGGTGGACAAATTGACTAAGGTTGCACATTTTATTCTAGTAAATACTACACACAAGGCAACAAATATTGCATAAATATAAATGAAGTTTGCATGCTACATGGAGTTCCTAAGGAATTTTTTCTCATATGGATATCCCAAGTTCATATCCAATTTTTGGAAGGGTTTGTTCAAAGTCTTTGGGACAAATCTAAATTTCAGTATAGTGTATCACCCAGAGTCAAATGGGAAAATAGAGAGGACTAACAAAATAATTGAGTACATGCTCAAAATATATGTGATGGACCAGTCATCCAAGTGGAAGGATCATATCCACTCAGTAGAGTTTGATTACAATAATGGGTATCGAGCCTCATTAAAAATGATCCCATTTGAAGCATTGTATGGCAGTAAGTGTAATACACCAGTGAGTTGGGATAATCCAACAAACAAAGTGGTTATTGGAAAATATTTGTTGAAGGAAATGGAAGATCATATGACAAAGATCAAGAAGAATTTAAAGGTTGTCTAGGATAAGAAGAGAATTTATGCATACAAGAAAATATTTTTCAAATATTTTAAAGTGGGAGAACATATATTTTTGAAAGTGAAAGTGAAGAGAAGTTCACTAAGATTAGGAAGCTGTCCAAAGTTGACATAAAGATAATGTGGACCTTTAGAAATACTAGAGAAGATAGGGCTAGTTTCATACATGCTAGCATTTCTTACATCATGAGAGTGCATAATGTATTTCATGTGTCGTTATTAAATAAATATGTTCCTGACCATAACCACATAATTGATTGGACTATGATCCAAGTGGAACATGAAGGGGATTTTCAGTGAAACCAATACACATCCAGGGATGAAAAGTCGAAGTGGTCAGGAATAATTCCATAGGTATGGTAATGGCTCAATAAACCTGCTAAGGTCCTGAGGATGCAACATTGGAGCACAAAGAAACTATGCAGGAGGAATACCTGCAATATTTTTACAATTTTGAAGAAAACATAATACAAGAATGCAAGACTCCATTTTGAGTAGCCAGAATTTTGGAACCACATCTCAGAGTCCTAGCCAACTTGCATTGGGAACGCTAATAAAATAATGGTACAACCTAATGGAATGAGGGAAGTGAAGGGAGTACATTTCTTGGGTCAGTGGGTTGAGAGGAACAAGAGATTATGGTTGAAACTACTGTTGGACTATAAAAATTGCAGAATTTCATTTTCTAAGTATTGTGATGTAAATTTGTGCATATATATGTATGTGTGTGTGGTGTGCACCAAGGACGGTGCACAATTGTAGGGGATGGGGAATGTAACATACCCACTATAATCCCAAGTTTAATTAATTATTAATGTAGATATAATGTGTGGCTACGACCAAGTGATGTAATATGTGAATTATATTTCTAAATTTTATTAAATAAAATGTGATGCCAACTGCTAGCGGACATGGACAAATATGGGGATTGATTCATCCACAAGAGAGTGGAGGGTTTAAGAGGATATATAAGAGAGGGTCCCAAGGGGGGAATTACCCATGTCTATTAATTCAACCCACTTCCTAAAATTAATATTGGTATATGAACCTTCTAATTTTTTTGATTGAGTGTTCCCAAAGTCTATCATTGAACACATGTAAGAGGGTGGGTGTGAGAAGTCACATCCCATAGTTATTGGGAGCATGGAGCTGAAGTAAAATAAACATTGGAGAGTGAGGGAGTCAACTTTCTTGGGGAAAAGAGAGGAAATTCATATGGGCAGTTACAACAGTTTTAGATAGTCATGTTTTTACATGAACAACAAGCAGAGAACAGGGAAGAAGAGCATTAGAGCTAGAGAAACCATGGAGGGGGGATTTTTGGAGAATGTTTGGAGTAGAAGACATAGGAGATAGGTTTGTAGGCCTAAAGAGTGAACTCTTGTGTGATTTTCACTATAACAACAAGTGATTGCTCATGTTTTCCTGGTGGTTTTCTTAGCAGTGAGCTCAAACCCTTGAGTTTCCTAGTAGTGAGATTCATGGTTTCATAGGCTAGAAATACCCTAATAAAAAAATGTAATGCCCAATAGGATCAAATAAGTGAATGGGTACATTCCTTAAGTTGGACAGGTCGAGAGGAAGAGAGTTGGAACAAAACTAGGATATATGTAAGAGAATACCAATTGGTTGTGGGATTTTTGAGTTGTGAGTGGACGGTGAGAGACTACCCTCTTTTGTGGATTTCTAGCCCTAGCTCGGGGTAAATTGTTGTTTATATATATAAAAACAAGTCTATGTTTGGGTGGAACGTCCTTCCCAAGCAATTGGTTGCACAACTATTTTTAAAAGATAATTTGTTTATCTTGTTTTTGTGTTGCATGATGGTTTAATTGTTGTGTATTAACTATGTTTTGAGAATGATTTATATTTTCTTGTCTTTGAGTTTATTAGATTGTTTTCATGTTTATTTTTTAATGTTGCAGATGCATCTAGTTCATGGTATCAACACATGGTTAAAATGGTATGTTTTCCTATATCTGGTAATCTATAAGATTAGTTAGCAGAAAATTTTAACTCTATGAGATTTTCAGCATGTAATGGACCTCAGTTGGGTTGGGGAAAGTTACATATACCATTTTAGCTCAAGACACATTACAATATGTAGAATGCATCCTTGAAATAGTATACATGTAACATAAATAAATAAAAACTTTGTTAAAAGAAATAAATTGGGCCACATCATAAGAAGCAATGTGCATCCTCAAAACAATAAATGGTCCACTTAAATAAAATAAAAACTCTACTAAGAGAAAAAGAAATTGGTTGACAAAGGCATAGTCAATGTCAGGCATGTTGATACAAAGTTTATGGAACCCTCTATTAACATACCATTTTCTCCACCATGAGACATTTTTATGTTGACATTAAAAAATATCACCATGTGGACTCAAGAAAAGGAATTTTAAGTTGCACAAACCTCAAGAGAATATTAATTCACAATGATTTTGATAATGTGCATGAAATTCTCATTAAAATGTGCACACAAGGGTTGTTAGGGTCCTACCCTAAACCCCTTACTTAGATACTTTATTAATGTATGAGACCACCTTCCTTGAATAAGGCCCATTAAATATTTAGTTAGTAGTCACTCATTGTAATAAAGGGTCCTTTTTAGTAATAAGGCCCAAATTAGTTGGTCAACCCTCATTATAAGGGGCCCATAGGTAGTTAAAATTCTCTATGGATAGTTATATATTGAGTAGAAGGTTATGTATTTTTGGGTCAATAATTGTTATTGTATTTGGAGCATTGATTTTGGAGGTTTCTCCCTTGAAGATACAAGTGAACATAGCTCTCTAGTTTTGCTTATCAAAGAGATATTTCTTAAGGTTTATCTCTCTTTTCTCTTGTGTTCTTTGGTTTTGCACTATATTTGATGTGAACTCTATGAAGTTTCGGGTTTAAGTACACCACAAGTGGTATCAAATCTCTTTCTTGGGCATGAAGTGGGAGAATTTCTGGGCACAAAGTGGGAGAATGTTTTCTCTTTGCTGATTTTTGAAGGAAAAAAAAAGGATGTTAGCATTCAAGTCAATTTATGAAACTTTCAACGCAAAATTTGAAAAATATAGTCTGAAAATTGAATTCCTCTTGTAAAATACCCAATTTCGAAAAGAAAATCAACCAAAAAAGAGTTTGGAAAGTGGATATATCATTGATTTAAAATTGGAATTTTTAGGGTTTTTTCCAAGAAGGACGTGAATTTTGCATATCGAATATATGTTGATAGAGTGCACAAATTTCAATCAAACTAGTTCTTGTATATCCAAAGAAGGTGTGGAATTTCATATTTGGGGTCATAATAGAAAATCCGAGAATTCTAGTAGAACTTGTGATCATTTTACAATTTTTACCTCAAACCCTACCTTGCACAAGTTGTTTTCTAGTGATCTTCAGAGCTTTTTCTTGGGTTAGCAAGATCAAAAAAAATTAAAAAATTTTTAACAGATGTGTTCTAGCATCTTTAAATATCGCAATGATATGTTGTTCAATAGTTAAAACAATGGTAGGGGAAGAATACACGCAAGCAGGGATAATTTTAAGGATGGAAAAATACATTAAAATGTAGAAACATGAGCTAGTCATATTAGTCCTTACTATGCAAAATGTAAAATTTTTGGTGATATTTTTGTGGAAATATTCCAATTTCTAAGGATTTTATACAGTTTCTATAAATTTTTGGTGATTTTTAAGGTAAAATAATTTTATTCTGTGGAATTTTCACGAATCGTTTTTAGAAAAAATGGAAAGTGGCAAATTTGTTTTGGGAAAAACCATGGAAAATTAGCCCATTGGAGAAATTTAGCCCCCAAAATCATCTTTGCATGCAAGAAATACAAGTGGAATCATGTTGTTGGAAATCCTTGAAACCACTTATTAGATATATAAGGCTTACCCATGTAATAAAGTCACCTTAGTCATACAATTAGGAAATATAATGCCTCTATTTCAAGAAGTTAGGTCATACAACTTGGAATCGTAGACAATGATTCAGTGACATTCTTAAGGGAACTTCAAAGATAGAAAACATTTAGTGAGTGTAGCTATGATTGAATACACACCATATGCCGACAGTGGTGAAGAATCTATTGAAGAACAGGGATTTTATGAATTTTAGGAAGTTTACGATTTGAATACAAGGGATCAGTTAACAACTCAAAATTGATAGATTCCAAGTTAGTTTAGAATTTTTGGATCTAGAGAAAATCACTCATTAGTTGGAGAGACATGCATGTGGATTGCAGTCTACCAGTGAGGCTACGCTACTTGCATGTGGATTGTTGTCTAGTAATTGTCTTCAGGATATTCGTGATTCGGGAGTTCAGGGAGGTGGAATCCAGGAGCTTGAGAATTCAACTCAGTAGATACATTCTTATGAGGGTTATGAGGTAGATTGATAGAGCTGAAACTGGTTATAAGGAACTATGTTCAAAAACAAGATTCTAAAATATGTTACTAATGTTTAGTGTTCAGTATATGTATTTGATTTTAGTTTGTTATTTTTAGCACTGTACACCTTATGGGGAGGTAATAGAGATATAATGCTTGCACATGTAATAAATTCACCTTAGTGACTTTATGTTAAAAGATTAGGGTTTTCCCTCTTTTAGGGTTTTGGTATCTCATGCTCTTTAAAAGAGTGAGGAACCTCATGGTAATGGTGTTTTTAGTGTTTTTGGAGATCATATTTTTAGTATTGTAACTACCCTACCTAGGGTTTCTTTGTTTCTCATAATAGTTGATACCCCTTCAAGTAGGATTACATTAGACAATGCATGTATATGAAATAGCACTTCCACATACCCTTGGGTATATAGGAATTCCCCTAGGTATACCTAAAACCATATTTAGATAAGTTAATTGACCATTTTGTTTCTATATTACACCAAGAACATCACTTGAGGAGACCACTCTCTAATACCTGGGTAGTCAAGTAATATGGATAAGGGCATGATTGAGTGTCCTTAGTTAGTTCCCTGAGATATTGGTCCAAGTATTACTGAATATCCAAGTATTACTGTTGGGACCCAAAAATATATAAGAGCTATATCACATGACACCCCCTTATCCTCAAGATCAAGTAAGTTTTCCCAGTGAGCTCACCCATGCAGGATGATACCTATAAACCACCTCATACTTTCTCGTACAACATGACCACTTGCTCTGCTACAGGCAGGTTGGAATGTGTGGAATCTCAAATAAAGAAACTCTAGGAGAACATAAATGGGTTGGATGAGAAGTGGGATAAGACGTTTGATGATAAGTTGGATAAAACGTAGGATGAGAAGTTAGGAAAATTGGAAGCAATATTCGCTGTGAAGTTGGGGCGTCATATAGCTAGAGGCATACTAGAAGAAGAAAACTGGATTACAAAACACATTGAGCCACAATAGGAAGAAACTTCTAACTCAAGACTATTTATCCCCTCACAACCCTTTTTGGGTTCGCACAATAATAGATCGATGGATAATAACATATGGCATTGTTCTCCTAAGGTGGACTTGAAAAAGTTTGATGGTTTTGACCCATCAGGATGGGTCACCTAGATGGAACATTACTTTTCCCACTAGGGAATTACCGATGACATGATGAAACTCAAGGTGAGGGTCTATCTAGATTTGGAATGAAGGCAATGGTGGTAATGGCATAAAAAAGTATATGCAGGATATATCGTTGGATTCAATTTGTTGAATTTTTCTATGCATGTTTCGAGAAAGATAGTCATTATTTTGGGTGGCTTATCAAGTTGTGCCAAATAGGATCAGTAATAGAATTTATGGCAGCCTTTGAGAAATTAGCTATCCATAAAGAGAACTTAAAATATTATTCCTATAAATAATGTTTCATTAGTGGCCTCAAGGAGGATATTAAAGCACAATTTAGAACACAATTCCCTACTACATAGTTGGAAGCGACACAAAGGGCCCTAGAAGTAGAGACAATGATTAGTGCACAAAACGAAATTGTCATTCCTCACACTTATCCTCCCCAGGGTACTTCCCAAGAAAAAATCCTACTCATCCCTTGAAAATTCAAAGGTTGTCTCCAGCAAAAATCGAATATCACCAAGGATGAGGGTTATGTTATAATTATGATGAAAAATATGCTCTAGTTCATTGGTGTAAAGAACAAATATTGTTCCAAATTGATATGATCACTCAAGCACTAACACAAGAAACAAGTATCAAAGAGACACCATAGTTACAAGTTGAAGACACCAATGCTCAAACTCAGGAGGATATCAAACCTCCATTCTCTCATCAAGAACCACCTATCTCCCTGTATACATTGTCAAGAATTTGAACTCTAAAAACCTGTAAACTCATGGGTTACATCAAGAACTGGAAATTCATAGTCCTAGTTGATAGTTGCAGTACTCACAATTTCATTCATAAGAGAGTGGCAGAAGAAACCCATTATTTTTTACGCCCTATGCAAAACCTTCAAATCATGATCACCAATGGAGGTAAGATGAAATGTGAGACTATCAACTCAAAATCGATCTATTTGATATCAATATGGGTGGGTGTGATATAGTATTGGTGGTAGAATGGCTATGCACGTTGGGACCACTCACCATGGATTTCAAAGAACTCTACATGAGTTTCACTAAAGAGGGTCATGTACACACCCTTTGAGGGCTTCAGGAAATATTTCTTGAAATAGTCAGTTCTCATCATATGGAGAACGTATTAAAGAAGTACCACTTTGGAATTATTTCCCAATTTAATACCATACAGTTTACGGATAACCCAACATAAGAAATCCACCCAGAATTGTAGCTAGTCCTTGACAAACATCATAAGGTTGTGGCTCTTGAGGTTGATGGGGTCCACCCATAAGTGTTATAAGTGTGCTTTGGGGATATTGAGGTTGATGGGTTGCATTTTAATTCAAGAGGGAGTATGATTTGATCCCAAGAAAGTGGTGGTTATGCAAGATTAGCCCTGTCCCAAAAAACTGAAAAGATTGAGGGGATTCTTAGGACTTACAGGCTACTACAAGAAAATTGTGAAAAACTATGGAAAAAATACAACTCCTCTAATTTCACTCCTTAAAAATAATGCCCTTTTTTGGAGTGAGGTAGAAGCACAAGCCTTCACCTATTTAAAGGATACCATGTGCACTACTCCAATATTAAGGATACCTGACTTTAATAATAGTTTTTTATCGGAATGTGATGCTTTAGGGATAGCTCTTGGAGCATTATTAATGTAAGAAGTATGCCTCTTGGCATTCACCAATAAACAATTGTGTGACTACAATTTGGGAAAACCCACATATGAGAAGGAAATGATGGTTGTCCTTCCGGTAGTGGAGACATGATGCCCATATATCATAGGGAGGCATTTTCATATCAATACTAATCATCATAGTCTAAAGTACTTGCTTGAACAATGATTTTCTTCACCGGATAAACATAAATGGGTCACCAAGATGTTTGGGTACGATTATGAGATCATATATAAGAAGGGTAAAGAGAATGTTGTGGTTGATTCTTTATCCAAACAATTTGAGGATGGGTCACACTTTTCCTTATCATTACCAAGTATAGGATGGATCAAGGAGACCCACAAAGAATTTCTTTCAAATGGTACTTTAAGGAAACTCATCCAATGGCTTCACGTAGATCTCAACCCACCTAAAAGTTATTCGTGGAAATAAGATACATTTCAGTACAAAGGGTGCATTTTTCTAGAAAAATATTTGGCCCTAAAACAACAAGTTTTAAAGGAGCTACATTCATCACCGATAGTCAGACACTTTGTCTTCCATAAAACCTATGAAAGAATTAATCATTCATTCTTTTGGGATGGAATGAAAGTATATGTCTAAGACTTTGAAGCAACATTTGACGTTTTCCAAAGAAACAAGGGAGAGATAGTGAAGATACCAAGTGCATTGCAACCATTACCAATCCCAACACAGATTTGGATAAATATTTCAATGGATTTTATCATGGGACTCCCAAAAGAAGGCAACAAATAAGTCATCATTGTGGTTGTTAATCATCTTTTAAAAGATACTCATTTTTTTCCCTATCTCATCCTTTTAATCCTTCCTCATTGGCCCAAGACTTCATGGATCAAATCCTTAAGCTACATGGTATGCCCACTTCCATTGTCTCGGATCAGGACCCCACATTCACTATCAAATTTTGAAAGGAACTATTTAAAATTCAAGGTACACAATTGAATATGAGAAATACATATCATCCTCAAACTAATGGTCAAACAAAAGTGGTCAAAAAGTTCCTAGAAACCTATTTGAGATGTTTTGATTATGAAAATCCACATAATTGAGAACTATGGCTTCCCCTTACCAAATGGTGGTACAACACCACTAATCATGGAGCTACCAAAATGACACCATGTGAATTGTTTTGTGTCCAAACACCCATATCAATGGCATCATATGTACTGAGAAACTCTAAGGTTTATGGATTAGATAGAATGTTTCACACCATAGAATCTATTATCCACATCCTCAATGACAACTTGTTTATGGCACAAAATCAAATGAAACAACAAGTTGATAAGCATATATCTTAACATTATTTTAACAAAAGGGATCAAGTGCTTCTTTTATTACATCATTATAAACATACATCACTCAAAGATAAAGTTCCCTAGAAGCTATGTACCAAGTTCTATGGTCCCTATTAGATCATACAATGCATTGGTCAAGTCCCCTACAATTTGACTTCCCAACCCATTCCAAGATTCATCCAGTCTTTCAGGTGTTCTGTTTGAAAAAATTTGTGGGATCAAATTACAAAGTGAAAACAAACCTACCATAACTTTATGAAGAAGGTTCCACTTGGTTCTATCCAGAAACAGTATTGGATACTATAGAGCGCTAGTTTCTCCAATGCACAATCAAGGAAGTATTGATCCCATGGAAAGATATGCATCCAAAATATGTCACATGGGAACCAACAGTGATTCTACAACAATTATCTTTCCTTCATCCTTGAGGACAATGTGTGTTTCAAAGGGAGAGGTCATGTTATATTCCTACCCTAACCCCCTTACTTAGATACTTTATTAATGTATAAGGCCACATTCATTGAATAAGGTCCATTAAATATTTATTTAATAGTCATTCATTGAAATAAAGGGTCATTTTCAGTAATAAGGAAAAACAAATTGTCATTCATCCCTCATTATAAGGAGCCCATAGGTAGTTAATATTCTCTACAAATAGTTATATATCGAGTAGAAGGTTATTTATTGATTTATAAAGAAATTTTATTCTATGTGGAGCATGTCTCTTGGAGGTTTCCCCCTTAAATATGTTGGACATGGTGTTGGCATTTATGTCAAAGGAGGTCAATATGATCAATATTGGACATGATGTTATGGAGTTGGCATGAATGTCAAAAGAGAGATAATATGGTATTGTCATTGAAGAAAAAAAACTTGTTAAACTCATATTGAGAGCTTGATTAATGTCCATGTATTCATATCAATATTCCAACAAAAATCATATTGTTCATTTTTTAAGATATCATGAAAAGTACAGTGGAAATATTTCTAGTGTTAGTGCTATTGTGTTAACAACAACCACAGGGTTTAATACTTCGATCTATGACAGGATTAATATTTTCCATCCAGGAAATATCTCAAACTGTGTTTGTGTCTACTCCATTAAGTCTATCAACTTAAGTGACCAAATATATATTCATCTACATCCATTACTATCGAGACAAATAATATATGCAAATTATTGAAAATTGGTGAATTAATTCCCATCTGAACATCATAAGTTCACTATGATCATTAGATCACTGGACCAAGATATAGGAATCATCAATATTATAAATCAACATTGATCATCGTATCATAATGAGAGCATGATTGTATGGCTCGAATTGATTACGCAAATTGAACTAGCATGATCGTTAATTTCCAACCTAGGACATGAAGGTGTAATTCAAATCCGCCTTTGTAATTTTTTAGTCCACCATCGATTGGATTGGACGGTCCAAAATCATTTCGAGCTTGGTTGGAATTTGACCAGAGTCAACAAAAAAATGGACCCGAATCTTTTATCAAAACCATTTTATATTATTTTGAGTCCATCGTTGATCAAGATCGGACGACCCTCATTATTTCGCATTATGTTGAGTATTGACTGGAGTCAAAATAGAATTGAACATGAAAATATAATTCAAATACACTTGTATATAATTCTTCCACTCAATTGTTGATTATAACCCAACCATTGATTTGGTTAAGTGCTTGGATAAAGTGTGTAGGTGGTTTCCCTCAGTCACAGGTCGAGGTCATATGTAAAGTGGCGATGAGTTAAAGCACCAAATGGGATAAACTCTTGGTCATAGGCCTCAGTTACAATTGTTGGTCACATGGGAAGGAGGTAAGTCCTTGGGGTATTATACATTTATAAACAAATAGCATCTTCATGATTTAGACCACTTTTACACACAAAAATTGCACACATAGGTATCTCACCCTAGGTGTCGCAAAGTGACGTTGCGCCTCAATAAGTGTTGGATGCACTGTTGCAATTGTTGTATGAACCTTAACGAGTGTCACATTCAATTTGAGAGGTGTATACACACCTTGAAACCATAAAAACATTTTTCCATGACCCCTAAGTCATATGGGAGGAAGAAACCCATCATTTCTAGGTCAAAACACACCTTTTCCTTTGAAAATTTGACCTATTTTTTAGCATTTATGAAGTTGGTGGCCCCTAACCATGTTGTTAAAGTGTTATGGTGCCCCCTCTACCATGTTATGGGAGCACCACTATTAGGGTGGCACACTGTCTCTCACTCTGGTGGAGCGTCATTCTTGTTGAGGGAAAAGGGGGATCCTCCACCTAATTCTATGGGCCAACACTCTCAAGATGGGGTTGGTTTTGTTCGACCCTCATGTTTTGGCTTCACCTTAGGATATTATCAAAACCTCAAGGAGCCATATCCTCAACCATATACCTCATTTTCACATGGTGGTTGTGCCTCTCAATCCTATATATTGAAGGCATTTCTAAGGATAAGAGGGATATAAATCTCATCATATCAAACCTCTTATCTAGTGTGGAAGTAATCAGTCTTAGTATCATCATTTTGATATTGGTATATTCATGAAAGGGATGGATGAGGATATATTGGAGAAGTGTTTCATCATCATCAATGGTTTGTAAGAGCCTCTTTTTGTCTTTCCAATTCAATATATACTTGGCCTATTTCCTTCAAGCTTGTGTATTTTCTCATTTTATTGTCTATTGTTTCTCTAATATTTGTAGATAGACTTGTCTTATATAATATTGTAGAGTAGGAGATACTTGTTTTCTTTTTATTTGCATTGCAGATCTCATTTGCGCTAGGGAGTTTGAAGATCAAGATCAAGGGAATGGAAGCAGTGAGGACAAACGTTGAAACAAGTTCATCATATCCTTTCTCTCCTTCTCAATATGATTGGTTAAGATAAGTTTAAAGCGATTTTAGTGTCCACTTGTATTTTTTTGTCTTGGTAGAGGGGTCTAGTAATCTAAGGGAAGTTTCATCTTTCCACAGAAGAAACATTCTGTAACAGAAATTGGTGACTCCATTAGGGATGGACTTTGACTAGTCTTTCCTTAGATCATATAAATCATTTAACTATCATTAGATCTTATTTGGTGCTCGATTCTGATCTATTTTCCCTTCCCTCTTCTTCATTGAAGATATCACAGAGTCATTGATTGGTTTTCCTAAGTTTTTATTATTTTTGAGCAATTATTTGAACTTTTTCATAAAAGTGGAACTCCCTTGTAGTTCACACCAGGGTGCCATATACTTGATTGGCGCTCCCCTGTAGTGTAAAATAGGGCACCATGGTTCTCTTTCCCTTTGAGAACAAGGGAACCAGTCTCCTTTTTTAGGTTTTTGTGCCTATTTCTGCTTGATTTTTCTCAGTTTGATTTTGAGTGGATTTTTGTCTAGAGATTCCTAATTGTCTTTGACTTTGTTTGGCTTGAGAATTTAACATTTACCACTCATTTATGATCCTCCTTTGAGTTTGAAAATTTTCTCCTAGTTGTGATCCCCTTGGGTTAACAAGATACCTTGGTTCATCCTACCTTTGAGTTTTCTAGTCTTTGTCTTGTAAATATTTCAGATTGATTAGTTGTTTAGGACTTTTCATCAACTAGGGTTTGCAAAGGTTGCTTGGTATTGATCCTTTTTTTTCTTCATTGAAACATCTTTCTTTTTTGGAATATTAGGACTCTTTTGTTTCCACAACCCAGTCTTGAACATTGTTTCATGTTGCTCGTGTTTTGAGGATTTTCATGAGTTCTTGTCTTCTTTCTCTTTTTCATATTTGTGTTCTTGATTGAACATATTATCCCCTACTTGTTATATTTCAGTTCTCATCATTTTGAGCACACTTTGTTTCATCACTTTTTTTCCTCGTACTTATTTTTGTCAAACATAGATGTCTTTCATTCAATTTGAAATTTAAGAAGAGAAATGTTTTGCATATCTCCTTGCATACATAATTGAACAAAGAAATTTTCCATTCATTAGGAAATTTGTTTTGGTATATGTTTGGAAAGAGAGCTAGATTTTCATGTGCATTTTGGTTTTCGAAAACATTGCTTAGTAGTTTGGCATCATCTTTATCCCGGAATTGAAATTTACATATTTTTGAGTGTTTTCTTGTGTTAATAAGAATATAACTCTTCTCCTTCCCATACATATAATTCATCAAAAAGAACGAAATGCATATCATTCTTTTGCATTCTCTTGGAGTTGAGTCTCTTACACATGATCAGTTTCATATCCATTAACCTATTGAGTAAAAATCCATTAAAATAAACTACGCGCTAATGAAATCATCTAGAACATTTTTTGGTTTTATCACACCAACAATAGCATAGGATTAGTGTATTTGGACTAGGAAGAGTTATTAAATTGTCCAAGACTACAAAATAGACTACAGAGCACTAAAGAGTGTACAAATCCAACTTTCATATAATCATAGCCAAGAACCCCCTCTCACACAAGGGCTAAACATGAGGTCATGTGTGAGAGAACAGTGGAGATCACCCCTCCAAATATTAAAAAATAATAGTGGACAGAGTGTATATTGGGGTTTTTTCTTGAGAAACCACTGGTTTCATTTGGTCCCAGTGCTTTGTGAAATATGAATCTGTTCAAGGTCCTCTGGATTCTATCGTTCCACTTATCTTTAGTTCTCTTAAAGAGATTTGGAATTTGATATCCTACCCATACATTTAGTCTCGACTGTTGATTGTACCCACTCGAAGGCTGACTGGGAGTTGGTAACCTTAGTGTCCTTTCCTAGGTACCTATAGAGGTGACTATGGGGGGATTCCCATGGTACCCGGGGAAGACGTCACATCATGATATCAATACCATTGGAGGGTGATCCCATGAAAACACGGGTTGTTTTCACTGATAAGGGATATTACATCGAGGTCAAGGTAACTGCTTCTCATTTCTTCGATGGCGGCTTGATATCCCATATTGAGAATATCCTTAAATATGTTGTTTCTTGGTTGATTTCTTTTAGTTTTCATAGGAGTGTGTTTCTTTGATTTTCATAGTCAACCTTAGGATCAAAGATTTCATAGTATACAAGGTATGGATCCTACAATTCAGGAGCCTCAACCCAATGCTTCTTACGAGGGAATGATCGAAGAATAAAATTCTGAGATCGAGAGTGTAGCTCATGGAAGTGGCCAACATGTTGAAGAACCAGTCACAACCTTCGTAGAAATTCTTGCATCTTACAAGAATCCTCTTTTTACTAATCCTCTCATCCAACCACTCACTGATCCACCATCCACAAGATATTTTGATGCTTATTCTTCTTACTATTTATTTCCCGGTTCCACCATGTAATATTCCAGATATAAAAAGTATGCAAAAAATAAATAAAATGCTAGAAATGGCAGATAAATAACAATATAACCATAACAACACCACAATAACATTGAAATGATATCAAAATAACACCAGAAAGAGCACTTTGATTATGAGAGAAATGTTCACGGGCCTCTTCGAGGGGGCAACCTCCAATCGAGTAGAGCTCTATTACAATAATATCCAAGATAGGGTTCTCATACCGTCAACTCCTATTTATACTAAATATGTCTATCAAAAGAACCATCTAGAGGAAGATCATTCTAGAAGTGGAATCTTCTATTAGCTCTTCTTACATTCAACTTATTCTACTTTATTGCAAGGCCTTATTAATATTGACCTTTATTATATCTGAATATATTGTTCTACATACGTGAGGGGTTAGGTCCCTAACATACCACTACACAATATTTTTGCATGAACCCACTATTGCTTGGTTTTCCTGAAGGACTTGGGAACTCATATTTTTCCATAAATCCTATAGTTTATACTGTTGGTTTTTCATATTTACCGAAAAAATCGGTGACCTAGGAAACCCTGAATCAACCGTTTGTGCATACATATCCCTTCGTACATGGGTCAGGTAATATTCCTGCTTCACTATTTCCATACATGCATACACCAAGTAATTTACTTGGTCATTCCATCAGTAAAATGGTCGGAATTAAAGTCATTCACAAAACCACGGTTACACAAGATTCTCAACCTCCATATCACACATCGCAGATTAGTACACCCTACATTGGAGGTCAATATTCAATAGGAGTCCAACCTTCAACTAGGGAGAAACCTTTAGTTGCAATGCAACTTTTTACTAGGGGGAAACCTACATGGTTGAAAAATCAACAATCCTGGGGGAAAGTCGCTCCTACAAGTCCTTCTATCCCTACCACACTGGCCTATATCCTAGATATCCATTTCCAAGAGTTTCTAACCCTTTTTGGGGACAACCCAATACGGTGGGCATTCCTCTGCAAGGAACTATTCCCTATCAATCCGTAAACCCCGTGATTCAAATGAAATAGTCCCTTAACACACCGTATACGGTAGGTCCATCAGGCCAATCACAATACATGGGGGTACCATTAGGTCAATCTCAGTACGTAGGAGATCCATATGTTCATTCACAATACATAGGAGGACAATCAAGACAACCACCTTACATGGGTGGACAACCAGGGAAGCCACCATATATGGGAGGACCATCTAGTTTTTTCATCTCGTCGCAACCTAGATATGGTCCTACTGGTGTTCCCACTTAATATGGTTATCACTAGTATCCACAGGCCAATCGACAACTTCCATTCTTTTCTACATTATATATGTCAGGTATGTCGCATTTAACAAATGAACCCATTCAACATGCCCCATTTTGGCCTGCCATTCCTACTAAATTACCGTCCGACGTCCCTAAATTTGACGAAAAGCCTAGGGAATATTCTAACAATCATGTTATGACTTTCCACTTATGGTGTTATTCCAACTCTTTGATGGATGATTCCATCTGTCTTATACTTTTTTAGAGAAAAATTACAGGTGCTGCAGCCAAATGGTATATTGAGTTTCTGTGTAACTCCTTTGTCGACTTTAATTCTCTTTCCATGGATTTCCTGATGCATTTTTAGTTTCATATAAAGTATGATACTGGTATAGATATTTTGAACTCACTCCGTCAATCCTCTTCCACCCACATATCCAATCATATTCATGAGTGGAGATGAAGGAGACAGTTGATTAAAGCTCCCATTATGAACCAACTCCTCGCGGATTGGTTTACAAAGTCACTCTTGCCTCCCATTTCCCGCAATGTGTCTATGGTAAATGTTGTTACTAAGGAGAAGTCTATAATTCATGCGTAGTATTTGGACTTGGTTTATCCCTAGTCCATCACACTTTACAATCTGATCCCTAACGCTCCTCATCTATCAAACAATCCGTCAAGACCTGCTCTGGAACCAATTTTTGTTTAGGACACCAAAACTACTTCCACTCCTACTCAAACCTCTAAGGTGAATACGGTCCAATCCACTTCATCTCATCCACAAGGAGGTAAGAGGAAAAACAAGGGTAAATCCAAGAAATCTTCTAACGATCAGGGTAATCCTAAGACTGTTGATACTCAATCGAATAGGAATGATAAATCTCCTTACATGATTTTTGAGGAAGACCACTACATGAAATACTTCCCTCGTCATGAGGTTGTCGCTAAATTTCTGAAGGGTACCTCCCAATTGGTTCAAAAGAAACATCTGGTTGCACAAAACCCTGCCCCTTTGCAAGGGGGCGAGGCAGGTCATTCCCACCATAGGGATGCTTCCTCGAGCACCTTTGTGTACATTTTTAAGATGGTTAATGTCACAGCTCGCGCAAATACTTATGACACTCCTCCAGGTGATTAGGATAAAGGAAAGGTTGTCGATCCACCCTCCACATCCACTCCTTCTCCATCTTCCAATCCTCTTCAGATTGAGACTCCAATTTATGATGCAGTGTTGCGCCCGCCCAAGAGTGAAATTCAAAAAAAGGCATTTAATCCAAATTCCCACGCTGAAAAAAAATACAACATCGTTGAATATTTGGTGCAAGCACCTTGTGCTATGTCAACCCTCGAAATTCCAAAAAAAATTCCAAGTCAACGTAGAGCCCTGTTGTCAGCCATTGGAACTATGGATCTCAAGGAGTTGAATCTGATTATGTTTAATCTGGATTAATTTAAGGAGAGGCTTTCCCACCACTTATCATTCCAAGTTAAAATTTTGGTTGGTGGAAATAACATCCATCGCACTATTTTGGATGAGGGAGCCTCCCCCTATTTCATGTCTTTATCTTGTTGGAGAGTCATTGGTTCTCCTAAACTTAGCCAATATCCTACCACCTTAAAAGTGTTTATGGATGTGATTTCCAACCTCACACAGTCTTGCAATATTTCATTGTGACATTGAAGGGTAAGATTGTTTTGGTCGATATCGAAGTGGTTGGCATTCCCATGCATTACAATTTGTTAATTGGTCTTAGTTGGTTCTATGCGATGATTGTCATCGCGTATTTGGTGTTTCATATATTATGATTTACCCATCAAGAATAAATTATCATTACTGGCCAACTTGACTATACAACTCCATATCTACACAAAGTTCCAATGAATAATGTCCCTTTTCTAGGACAAAATAGTTTTGAGAGTGTAAGAGTAGGTATACTTAAGGATTCCTTGCTCGTGGGGTTTTTCCTTTTCCTACTCCTCCCACCCCACAATTTTCCACGTTAAATATGATTTCGAATCAGGTGTGTAAATCCTTAGAATTGTATGATCCTTTGGTGGTACTTGGTATCAACGAGCATAGTACTTGAACCTTATTTTCCTCTGCCCAGTGAAATGTTCCTATTAGTAACCAGACACCCAAACAAGGAAATAAGAAGAGTCATTGGAGGAAATGATGCTTGGGGGGGAGTTCCCCATCCTCTAGAAATCATGTTGAAGAAAAGCCACTAGATTATGCCAAAGAAACTGAGGAAAAATTACCTCTAAAGAAACACGCTACTAGGACTGATCCTCGCTTGGGAGTCATTCCTATTGTAACATAGTAAGTTTTACTAGAATGAGCTTAGTATTTTTTCTTTCTCATGCTCGAAAATACACAAGAATAGGTTATGGAGCTCATTCTTTGTTCTTTCTCTTTCTCATTAAAACATGATAATAGGTTATCGATTACACTTTTATCTCTTTTTCAGACTCATAAAATCTTTACGAAAAAAGGAACTCTTTGGAGTCTCCTTTAAGATATTTTCAGACTCCCTAAACATGAAAATATTGCCCAGTGATCTTGCTTCCTTTCACACTCGGTAAAAGGTTTTAAAAGGGTGTCTTTCAAGTGGTATTTTATCTCTTTTTTGACCTTGCAAGACTAATTATGAAAAAGGAATACTCTAGTCAAGCATGACTAGAAGAGTTCTCCTTTGTATTGTTTTACATTTTTTTCGGGCTTGGGAGACTAAATTTACGAAAAATTCATACAGGGAGTTGTCCTTAAGTTCTTTTCAAACTCTCTAAATGTGAGAAACCACCAATTTTACCTTCTTTGGGCTCTTAAAACTATGCATCAAAGGACCTATGTGAATCCAATATCCATGACCCATACATTACCGAACCCCTCCTTCTTCAGGTTCATTAAACACGTGATGAGGGAATCATCCGAAGGATGAGAAATACCGAGCATATTTTATCCTCCTCAATCTCATTAAGAAAGAGGTACTCATCTATCTAGATGGGGGGGGAAATTGAAGGAAGTGGGTCAAGTTGTTTGGAATCCTTTAAGGAAATTGTTGTCTCCCTTGAACATGGAACCTATTTGCGTCTTGCCTTATAGTTGGGTAATATTCTTGTCTTTGATTCATACCAATTCCATGTGTCACTATACTTTTTCTTTCCTGTCAAAGAGTTCTCTCATTACCATCACATTATGTTCTTGGTATTCGTCGAGTCAATGTTTCCAAGTCACTTATCATGCCTTATCATGTTCAAGGGAAGTTTCGCTTCAAACCATCCATCTGCAATATTACCAATTTTTGTTTCCTGTGTCAGTACATACTCATTTGATCCACCATCTCACATCACTTTCCTATTTCAGTTTCATGTCAATTATGGGGGATACATCAAGGCCCTCCTTCGACAAGTCTGTTCATGTCGACTTCAACACATTATCTAGGAATTAGATTTAGAAACCAATTAGTACCTTGGAACTTACATGCCTCAATGGCAGGCCTCCTCACTTTCAAAAGTAGGTTTACATCATTGAATTTTGATATGATGATTCCATGAATGTTTGAATTAAACTCATTCATTCGCATTTGTTGGAATTTACTAGGGTAACTTGGGAGTCATTGTCATCATTGGTGATTTCCCTCGCACTTGTTAACGATTTACCTCAATGACCGATAATCAAGCAATTTCTACCATGTTCGACATAAAATCATCTACTCGTATGGATAGATTCATATCGCTTCGAGATTGGGATGAAGACCCTGGGTTGGGTTTTCACCCTATTATGTGATTTTCCCAGGTTGTGATGGAGATCATTTGAGCATGTAAAGTATTTCGGTACAACAATCGTGTTGGAAATCTTACTGATATATATACTCTCACATACATCCACATTGTATTGGTCTGTGGATATGTTTTTTCACCTCATATCTCCACTGTGTATTTTTTGTGGCTATGATTAGTTCATGTCATGAAGGTATGGATCCACATTATATCTCTAGTGGCCATGCTTTGATTCACTCTTATTCTGAGCATGGGTATGCCTTCCTAAGAAATGGAACATATTTGTATACTGATTGATGTTTGTTTGTAGCTTTTTTCAGGTTCTCCCACTCCAACACCCTTGCATTGAAGAATTTGTAAAGTGTTTCGGCCATCAGTTTCTCTTTTGACCTCACACTTTAGGGGGCAATTTGTTACACACCAAAATTTCACACCTAGGTATCTCACCCTAAGTGTCGCAAATGTCACAAAGTAGCGTATGCACCTTGGTAAGTGTTGCATGAACTGGCACAAGTGTCGTATGCACCTTCCCAAGTGTCTCATTCACTTTGTGAGGTGTCTCCACCCCTTGACACCATGAAAATAGTTGTACGTGACCCCTAAGTCATATGGGAGGAACAAATCCATCATTTCTAGGTCAAAACACACCTAGAAGGGTGGTGCCCACCTGACCATTTATGAAGAGTGGCACCCCCCTGACCATGTTGGGGCCATGGTGCCCCTCTTCCATGCTAGGGGAGTACCACTATTAGGTTGGTTACCTATCTCTCACTCTAGGGGAGTGTGATTGTTGTTCAAGGAAAAGGGGGATCATGATTTAGATTATTTTCGGAACAAAATGAAAGCAGAGATGTTACAATGAAATAAACATAAATATTTCCAAAAACAGAGAAATACATCAACACATAATTTATATTAATGAATGAATGTATAGAGACTATAAAAATACATAGTGCAAGAGTCACTAGAATGGTGGAAGATTTATCACTGAGACAAGATGTGACAACTATGCTCATTCACAAGAAGATAAGTACAATGAGGCTTTGAAGGAATTTTTACAATAAACATGAATGCCAAAACCCTAGACATCTAAAAACCTAACCCTAGGAGATGAAGCACCAAAATTCATGTGGGCCCTGTTGGGGTAAGTTAGTACATCAACTTCCTAGGTTCATAAATTTTGCATACGATCTTCATTTTAGGCATGTGATATATTGTTGGAAAGGTATTTTCAATAAATACACATTATTCTGTCAAAAATTGACTTTCTCAATAGTTTGACTATGGAAAGCCCAAAAAATGGTGTTTAGAGCCTCAAAATAGCCTCAAAAGTACCAAAAGATGTATTGGCATGAAAATTTCCAAAATAAGCTAGTTGGAATAGGTGGGCATCCACCAATATCCACCTATATGATTTGTAGGGATTCAAGACAACCCCGGAAGTGTAAAACCCACAATTACAAAGAGATGTCACCATTACAGAAAAATGTGTTGAACTAAAAACTATCAAGATGAGACAAGTGGAATTTGGAACAAGTGGGTGGCCACCAATATCCACCTAGATCAATCCTCCCCCCTTAGGAAGCAATGGTCTCCATTGCGTTGATTTATCGGGGAAGAGGGGAAAACATTTTCTAAATCTAAATCTTGGTGAGTTGCTTTCCTTGTTGGAGAAGTTGTGATGCTTGGTCTGTCAAAGGAAATCATGAACATGTTGCTAGCAGGGTTTAATATATTCCACCAACCTGTTGTATCTGGGATTTATGAGGTATTGTGTAGGCACCATCATAGGTGAAGAAGAAATATCTTCTTTTCCTTATGCAATCTACTTATGTTGGATAGAAGGTGTTGAGGTTGCAGTGGTTGCAGTGGAATTTTGTGCATCCTTTGAACAGACTATTAAGAGGTTGAATTTTATGGTATGAGAGATTACCTTACAGCACTATTTTGGTGGAACAATATTCAAAACTACATATGGTATCCTATAGCATTGACCCCCAAATTAATAATGACACTACAGGGTTGGGACTCATAAACAATATGATGTTTCAAAATATATGGTTGTCTCAAAACAACATCACATACATCAAGAGGGGAAACATCACACACTACCTCATCCTTGAAGGGTTGGATTCCATAGGATAGGCGACACCATTGACTGACACTGAGATATCATCCCTGGTGAAGCCACCTGATGTTGTATGGTTGTGGGTGTGGTGTTGTCGACAACCCCAATTGTTCAATGGCCCCAGCTGAGATGATGTTACTTTGGTTGTCTTTATCAACAAGGAAAATAAGCGGGATCCCCTTCAACCAAATCTGTGAATGGAAGAGGTGCTCCCCCTCTTTAGGATCTACTGGTTCTTCTAGTTGAATTTTTGTGGTCATGACAGTGGCAGTGGGGTATGCATCGATTATATGTATTTCTTCATTATATTTTGGATCATATTCCAAATCAGAGTTTGGATCCTTGTATTTGACCTCTGCCACCAATGAATTTTTTGAGCGACATTCATCGGTGTTGTGCCAGGGGATTTTGTGGAAGTCGCACCACTTCCCAGTGTCATTCTTTGTCTTTCCTTTACCCTTATTTTTGTGTGTCTTGGACTAGTTCTCAGGAGGCTATTGGTAGGGTTTTCTTTATCATGCTTTTGTTGTTTCGGATTTGCAAAACCGAACTCCCATTTGTTTTGGTGCCTAAATTTCTTCTCAATTTTGATATCATATCAATAGGCATCTCCCAATGATGATATTCTTAGGAAATCCGTTTCAATTTGTATGTACCTATGCAGATCCCCACGATATTTCAGAACCAGATGTTGCTTGAAGTATTTGATACCTAGCTTGGTGCACAAGGTATGGAAAGTATTTTTAAACTATGCCATTGTTTGGCTCTTCTCTTGCCATAGTGTGGTCCATATCATGTATTGGTCTTCATAGTTATCAACAGGGTAATATTGTTCCTTGACCGCATCCAAAAAAAATCCCAAGTGGGCTCGGCCCCATATATTCCAGATTCCTATGTGGAACTTTGCTCCCAATAAGTTTCCTGCCAATGTTTCACATGGGGTAGTGTAATATTCCATATATAAAATACAATGCAGAACATAAATAATTATCTATAAATGGAAGATAAATAATGATATAACCAGAACGACACCATAATAATACCATAATTATACTAGAATAACACCAGAAATAGCACTTTGATTACTGAGAGCAATGTTCACTTGACTCTTCAAGGGGGAAACCTCCAAAAAAGAAGAGATCTATTACAATAATATCCAAGACAACCCTTCTCATACCCTCTACTTCTATTTATACTCAATATATTTATCCAAAGAACAATCTATAGGAAGATAATTTTATAAGCGGAAGCTTCTATTAGGTCTTCTTACATTTGACTTATTCTTCCTTATTGCTAGGCCTTATTAATATTGACCTTTATTACATGAAAATATATTATTCTACCTATGTGAGGGGTTAGGTCCCTAACATGTCCTCCCCCTTAAAAACAGCCTTGTCCTCAAGGCTTGAGATGAGGAAATTGTTGCATAATGGTAGCGGGTTCCCAAGTGGCATCTGTTGGAGTTGTATCTTTCCACTGGACTAACACTTCCTTCATGGTGCACTGACACAGACAATGCTCATGTTGGTCCAAAACTGCTTCTGGTTGTAGCCAAATGGATCCTTCTTCATCCAACTCGGGAAGGTTAGTTTGAGTTTATCACTTAGTTCCAATCACCTTCTTTAAGCATGAAACATGAAAACTAGGATGGCGCTTATAATGACTGGGAAAATCTAACTGATAGGCCACATGTCCCGCATGCTTGAGAACGGTATAAGGACCATAAAATTTGGGTGCTAGTTTCTCACAATGGTCATCCTTGAGGGAATTTTTCTTATAAGGTTGCAGTCAAAGAAACACTTGATATCCTTATACAAATTGATGTTCAGAGTGACCTTGATCTTCCTGTTGCTTCATGCAATTTTGGGCCATGACCAAATTCTCTTTAAGGGTACAGAGAATATCCTCTCGAACTCTAAGATTTTGGTCAACCGCCTGGACCTTCGAGACACCTGGAAATTATGAGAGAAATGAGGATGGATTTTGTCCATATACTGCTTCAAAAGGAGTCATGTGGGTAGTCGTATGGTAAGAAGTGTTGTATCACCATTCAACTAGTGGTAACCATCGAGCCCATTGATTTTTCCATTCTGATGCAAAATACCTCAAATATGTTTCCAAACACTTGTTGGCAACTTCAGTTTGACCATCAGTCTGGGGATGATAAGTTGTGATGAGATGCAATTGGATACCTTGTATCTTGATTAGTTCTTGCCAAAAATTGTCTGTGAAAGTTGGGTCACGATCAGAAACAATAGAATGAGGCAAGCCATGAATCTTGAAGACCTAATCCATGAAGTGTTGAGCCACAGTGGAGGTTGTAAATGGGTGTTGAAGAGCATAGAAATGAGCATACTTGGAAATAATATCAACTACCACCATGATGACTGATTTATTACTTGATTTAGGTAAGCCTACAATAAAATCCATAGAGATATCCCTCCAAATAGTAGGTGGAATTGGAAGCGGTTGTAGTGTGCCAAGATATTTTACCATTTCCCACTTGTTGCATTGACAAACATCACATTCTACCACAAAATTATGAGCGTCATGTTTCATACCATCCCAAAAAAAAGATCGTTTGACCAAGTCATAGGTTTTGGTAAACCCTGAGTGCTCAACGGTGGGTGTAGCATGAAGCTCAAAAAGTATCATGGATTTAAGTTTTGACTGTTTACTTAAATAAAAATGGACTTTGTATCAAATCTCATCATTGTTCCAAGAGTACCCTTGGGAAACTAGAGAATTGGCCTAGAATGGTTGCATCAAATGCAAAGTTTTGGGATCATGTATCCATTCCTGGTGAACCGCTTGGAGCCAGTTTGATACAGTGAAGGAGAGAGAAAAAAGGGACCCTTCATCTTCATATTTTATAGAAAGGGTATCAACAACCACATTGTATTTTCCTTTTTTGTAAATGATCTCATAATCATATCCAAAGAGCTTAGTCACCCATTTTTGTTTCTCTGGGGAGGAAAGGTGTTGTTCCATAAAATACTTGAGTCTTTGATGATATGTCTTAATTTGGAAGAATTTCCCCAATAGATAAGGGCGCCAAAGATCCACGACATGAAGAACAACCAATATTTACTTTTCATAGAATGATTTCCCCAAATTTCACTCTAATGGTTTTTTACTAGTAAAGGCCAAAGGTTGACCCTCTTGCATAAGGACTGCTCCAAATCCTTTCTTAGAAGCATCACATTTCAGGACAAAGGTATTTTTGAAATATGGAAGGGATAGGATTGGAGTGGTGCACATGGCCAACTTCAAGGTTTGAAAGGCCTGAGCAGCTGCAGGAGTCCAAGTAAAGAATTATTTTAAAGGAGAGAAGTGAGAGGTGTCGCAATATTTCCATAATTCATAACAAACCTTTGATAATAACCTGTTAAACCCATAAATCCACACAAGATTTTGAGAGTCTTGGGGTGAGGCCAATATTGCATAGATTCAATCTTTTAGGATTCACCCTGAGATCGGCCTTTCCAACAAGATGACCAAAGTACTCAGCTTCTGAGGTGCCAAAATCACATTTAGATTGTTTGAGGAAAAGTTGGTTTTGAGAGAGTAGATGGAGAACTCAATCCACATGAGCAATATGGGTTGTCCAGGTTTTTATATAGATGAGGATATCAACAAATAAAACTAAGACAAAATGACGGAGAAAAGGATGGAAGACATGATTCATGAGGCTTTGGAAAGTGGAGGGATCATTACACAAGCCAAAGGGCATGACCAAAAACTCATAGTGTCCCTTATGAGTTTGAAATGTAGTCCTAGGAATGATTTCCTCATTCATATATATCTAGTGGTAGCCAGAAAAAATATCAAGTTTATTAAAGAACTAGGCACCACTCAATTCATCCAAGAGGTCATCAATGACACGAATGGAAAATTTGTCTTTAATGATAAGTTTATTGAGGGAATGGAAGTCGATACACATGCACCAAGAACCTTATATCTTAAGGACCATGACCACATGAGAAGAGAAGGGGCTCATACTAGGGTGGATAACACCTGCATTGAGCAATTCTTGAACAATTTTCCCAATTTCATTTTTTTGGAAAAATGGATGACGATAGGGATGGATATTGGGATGAATCTTGTCAGGGACAAGGGGAATGGAATGGTCATGAAATCCATAGGAAGGAGGGAGTCCCTGGGGATTGGAAAAAACAACTTGATTTTTAGAGAGTATGGATTGGAGGTCCTACGACATAGAGGGTGTCTCAGTGGCTTGAATGGCATGGAGTTGTGAAATAATGTCAGAATGACCTTTTCTAAGCATCTTTTCCATGTGATGGGAACTGATCATATCCTAGGAACTGAAGGTGATTCCTTGGAACTTACATTTTTGGCCAACCTGGTCGAATTGCATAGCTAATTCTTTAAAATCCATGAGAATGGGACCCAAAGTCCTTAGACATTCTGCACCCAACACAATGTCACAACCAGCCATGTCGATGGAAAACATATGAGATTTCATGTGGTACTAACCAATTTGGAGACACAGATTTTCACAACTCCCTCCACATTTCATGGACCCACCATTGGAAATCATGATTTGAAAATTATTGACGACACGAATATAGAAATTAGTTTCTTGGGCAATGTGGTGATGAATAAAAATATGGGTGCTTCCACTATCAACAAGAATGATGACCTTCCTATGATTAATGTAACCAATTATATTGAGGGTTTGGGGAGCAAAGAAGCCAGTGAGAGAATTTAGGGAAATGATCAAGTCTATTTTGGGAGGGTAAGAGGGAGGGTTCATATCATTTGGTTTAAGTGACACAACCAAAAGGGGAGCCTCAACATAGTGTTATGAAACATCCTCCGAGATGGCCATAAAAATATTTTTTTCCTTACACTTGTGCCCATGAAAATATTTGTCATCACAATTATAACAAAGGCCTTTGAGTTGGCATTCAACCATTTATGCCCTGGTCAATTTCTAGATCTTTAGTGGAGTATAAGGAGGAGTGGGAGTGATTGGTTTAGTGTGAGGAATTAAGGATGGTTTCTGGTTTTAAGAAGAGACAACTTGATGTTCTTCCTTAGCTCTGTTAGTAACGTCCACCCAACTCTGAGGCCGAGCCATGAGGACATGGGCATGAATCTCATCCTTGAGGCCACTGATAAAACATTCTTGGAAAAAAGAATCAAACATGCCATCTGTACAGAAAGTTGTTGGGCCCTTTGTTTTGTTGATTATAAGTTGCGCAAAGAAGACTACAATCCCAATGTTGGTCAAACACAAGTTGTGCAAGCCACAAAGGAGCTGGACAATAGAACAAGCGAGGAAACAAAAAACTGTTGGAAAGAAGGACAGCGCAACACCAACAAAGAGAAAGAAGTTACAACAAAACAAGAACAAGAAATCATGCGAAGTATCAAACCACTTTGCATGATAGATGGGATTATCATTCACTCCACTTAGGTTCTGTTATTGTAATCCATTTTGGGGAAAAGGGTAGATAGATCTTTGAGGAATGATTTTGGAGCTAGGGAATATTGTAACTGAGTAATGATTTGTATATGTTGGATTGTATCTCAGAAACTCTTTTGGCGATAATATATGAAAGGACTTAAACTTTTGAATTATTCTATGGAATTATCTATCTATGGTTATGAATTGTCATTTTACTTTACTTCTTCATGTCCGATAAGCTCAATATATTATAGTTTTTTGCAAATGTTGTCTCAACTTTGTTGTATTTACTGTTAGTTATGAATGGATTCAAATGAGTTACTTGTTAGTTCATATTGCGCAAGACTATGTTGAATATTGATGATTCTAGAGATCTACCTAAGTATTCTCCTTACCCTTCCCTATCTTCTTGTCTTGTTTGCGCTTCGGGTGAGACTTTTTCTCTCTAGAGAAGATGAAAATGCCAATGCTATGGACTACTCAATACCTTTTGTTGGTAACCTGAGAAGGACCCTGGTCAGATCAACTTTGCGCCAAAAAATGGTTATGTTGTTGGGACCTGCATTAAAATGGAACCTGTAGGGAGAATGCTTCCACTCACCGATCTGATATTCATGAGTGGTGGGAGAAAAATTGTGACACCTTCATATGGAAAGAAGCGGAGCTGAGAGGCAAATTTGTGAAAGATACACGATAGGTTTTCTTTTACTTAAAAAGATCGAGTGACCAGTGCGAGATATTTAGGGTTAAGTTT
>ML803553.1:158263-192301 GCA_009831015.1 Picea engelmannii | reverse complement strand
TAATCTCAAAATGAATCACTTACAATGAGTTCTGAGACTGGCCACCGTTCCTCGATCCTGATCCTGGGCTCTTCCTCTTCTTTTGTCCTCTAACTGCTGCAACATGAAGTGTGGACAATAATGGGCTTGTCTATTTTGGCAGATTTTCTTTGCTATCCTTTTTCCCCCTTTGACTAGTACCCCTGCCCCTCCTTTTATAGGTTAGGAAGAGCTAGGGTTTTAGTCGAACTCTCGGCCATGCATGGCCGAGAGTTTTAGTTAACTGACAAAAAGCCCCGAGTCTCGGCGGAAACTTCCCTGATTTTTTGCATTGTTAGGTACTCGCGGGCTGTTTTAGGCTAGCCCGCGGATACCCGCGTGCAGTAAGAGGACAGCAGGCGGATGCCCGCGCCCAGTAAGAAGTTAGGGCGCGGGTTGCTTGTTTTGAGTGGTTTTTGAGGAGTTACTCAGCATGGCTTTGGCTAGGAAGAGGCATGAGTTGGCCTGATGCCAGGTAAACCTGTATGGTGCATTTTAGGGTTATAACAGAAAGCAATGAAATAGTCTGAGAAGTTGTGGAAAGAATTCAGACCAGGAGAATTCAAGGAAGGACAGAAGGAAGAGTTGTGAAAGATGAGAATACAGGAAAGACTATCCAGTCAAAGAGTAAGTGAGAGAGAAGTGCAAAGAGAAAGAAGTCCCCAAGAGGGTGGACAAGAACAAGAAGGTGTAGAAGCATGGGAAAAGGAAGCCGACATGGATCTTGCAAAAGAAAGAGAATATCCAGCCCCGATACCAGGAAATATCGGGAATCCAGCTAAAGATATTGCTTCATAGGATGAGAACGAGACCCCACAGATCAAAGAAACCTGCCCCCAAGACAGTGACACTAGCCCTGAATCCCCAAAACCCCAAGTGTCTTTTATACTAGTTGTAAATTCTATACTACCTTCGTATGCTATTCTTGTTCCATTACAGTCAGTTAGTCAGTCACAACTAGTAAGCATGAATACTGGGAGGATATTGGGATCCCCTAGTAGATCGCAACCAGGACCGTTAGGTTTTATCTTGATAGGATCAGTAAGATGAGAAATGGCTAGTAATGCGGGAGGTTTTATTTCTCAATACACATAATTCTAGGGTAAAGGAGATGAGGATGTTGAGAAGCATTGGTTCATATGTGAAGCAATCTGGAGGTCCAGAGGGACTCTAGACACAAATAAATTGGTCGAGTTCCAGAATACCTTGAGAGGTCGTGCTCTCAAATGGTACATGAAAGCTATTGATCCAGGAGTGTCAGGAGTGCAAGGCCAAGCATTCACACTTGGCCAAGTACGGACAAAATTCATAGTAGATTTTAAGCTACCTTAGTCAAAACAACAAGCTTTGTCTAAGTTGCGCAAAATTCAGCATAGGGAAGGTGAATCAACCTGGGAATATAGTCAAAAGTTTAAATATTCTATTAGGATAGTAGCGCATCCAATTCATGAGGATCATCAATGAGAATGGTATATCCATGGATTACTACTTCTGACATGAATTTTGTTAACACAACAACGGATAGGCACTTTGACAGATGCCTTGGAACAATCAATGAATATTGAAGCCATGGAAGGATATCTGAGGAGCCTGAGAGTGACCATGCCTCCAAAAGATGAAAATTTGGCACAACTACAAGGACAAATATCAGCACTGACAGAGAAGATTCAAGAATTAATGATACCCCAACATTAACATTGTTACTTGAGGAGGACCAAATACTGGTGCAGATGTTGATAATCTACCTAAGACCCAGAAAGAAACACCTAAGGAGGACAGGTATGACCCTATGAAAAATAAGTTATTATTTAAAAATTCAATAGAAGTATTCCAGAGTATCCCTTTCCCTGATATGGAAGAAAAAACCCCTCATCCTATCGTTTATCCTAGGATTTTGCAAGTCCTTGCTTCACCCCCTACACCCCAAAACCCTGTAGTCCCAGTAAGACAACCTGAATAGTCAAAAAATTTAGTTGACCTTTGGTTTCAGTTATTTTCTGATATTCTTGGGAATGACCAGCTGAAAGAAAAGTTGTGCAATGCCCTGTATCTAGTCCTAGGAACTGAAGGATTTCCAGAAACTAGAATAAGGACTAATATCCCTGAGAAGAATACTCAGAGAGTGCAAAGAAGGAAAATACGATCTAGGAAAGAGTTTATATTAGCATCCCAGTTGGACGAGTTTGAGGTTGAATATGTTATGTTATATCTAGGATCTGATGTTAACATACTGCCTAAAAATATTTGGGAAGATTTAGGGAAACCCCAATTGACATATTCCCTAATCCAATTAAGGATGGGTAATTAGTATAGTATTTTTCCAATAGGAATACTAGATAATGTGGAGATAGATGTTGCGGGACTAAAGACTGTAGTTGACTTTGAGGTCATCGAAATCATGGGGGATAAATACCCTTATCCTTCACTACTTGGTATTGATTGGGCCTATGATAATTATTTTTTAATTGACCTAAAGAGGGATACTATGACATTCGAAGCAGACAAAACCAAAGTAGTTCATCCCTTGGATCCATATGTAGGCCCTTGATATATGGAACCAACAGACAACAATATGGAAGGAGAATATTTGGATCAGTTACACATTGTAACAATAGGAACGAGAGAAGACTACATAAATCCTATTGTTGATGGATTAGTGAGTTGGAGGAGCATACAATCGACGAACGAATATTGAGAACTAGCATTTGACAGTTGGCAGCGAGGTTCATATGAAATATTTTCAAGGATATGTACAACTTTCATATCATCTAGGTGGGTTGGAAAGGAGCTATGGGAGAGATGAAAATTGAATTAAAACCAGGATCAAAACTTGTAATCCATAGACCATATCGTCTTAACCCCAAGGTGAAGAGAAGGTTAAGAGGGAAATAGATAAGATGCTTGAAGTTGGACTTATTTTTCCAGTGGAAGAAGCAAAACAGTTTAGCTCCATAGTCATCCAAAGCAAGAAAGGTACAGAGGAAATTAGGGTATGTGTAGACTACAGAAGCCTTAAATATACCTGTGTGCATGACCCTTTTCTGACACCTTTTACGGATGAGGTGCTAGAATAGGTTATGGGGAAAGAATCTTACTCATTTACAGATGGATTTTTGGTGTATCACTAAGTGAGAATTGTAGAAGAAGACAAAAGGAAGACCACATTCATAATAAAATGGGGGTCATTTGCATACAATGCGATTCCCTTCGGCCTGAAGAAATCCCCTGCAATTTTTTCCTGGATTTTAATAGCAACCTTCCGAAAACTTATTCACAAAATTATAGAAGTCTATATGGATGATTGGACAATATACAATCTGTTCAAGGAACATGTAGCGCTACTATGTCTGATGTTTGATAGATGTAGGGAATTGTAGATATATTTGAACCTAAGAAAGTGTATCTTTTGTGTACCACATGGAAATTTGTTAGGCCACATAGTATGTCGAGAAGGAGTATTGGTAGACCTAGCCAAATTTGTGGTCATTATGAACATGCCACCGCCTACTAGTGTTAAACAATTATGCTCCACGCTAGGGCACACAGGGTACTATCGCAGGTTTATCAGAAGGTATGCAAACATTATTGCACCCCTGGAAAATCTACTAAAGAATTCAGAAGTGTTCTAGTGGACACCAAAGTGTGATAAAGTGTTTGACATACTGAAGGAAAAACTCATCACATCACCTGTTATGATATTTCTGAACTGGGAAAACGAATTTCATGTGCACGTGGACACATCAGGTATTTCTTTGGGAGCCATATTATCGCAACTAGGAGATGGAGCCATGGATCATCCCATCTACTCTGATAGCAAGAAGTTATTGCAAGTTGAGTGCAACTATAAAACCATAGAAAGGTAGGGTTTAGCTATGATTTACGCTCTACAAAATTTTAGACATTACTTGTTAGGCTCTCATTTTAAAATTTTCACTGATCATTATGCGTTAATATATCTAGTTAACAATCCTGTATTGGAAGGAATAATTTGTCGATGGTTGTTACTGTTCTAGGAATTTTCATTTGAGGTGATCATCAAACCTATAAGATGCAATGTGGGCCATGATCACCTGTCTAGATTAAAGTCGGGAGAAAGTGGTGGAGCAGTCGATGATCATCTCCCAGATGCAGACCTGTTCCAGGTTGAGGCCAGACTAGAATACCTGGAAGACATAACAGTATTCTTAAGCACAGGGGCCTGCCCAAAAACATACTCTGCAACTCAGAAACGTCATTATATGGTAGTTTGATCAACAGACTATCAATTTATTGTGGGGAAATTGTATAAGTTGGACCTAGATAGTATCCTTAGAAGGCATGTCTTAGAACACGAAAAACAAGACATATTGTGGGAGTGCCATAGTGGATTTGTGAGAGGCCATGTTGGAGGGAATCCCACTACACAAAAATTCCTCCAAGATGGATTATGGTGGGCCACACTCTTCAAGGATGCGAAAGAATATGATAGATCCTGTGATGTTTGTTAGAGAGTAGGCAAGCCATCATGGCGAGATGAATTTCCTCTTCATCCAGTTCGAGCTCTAAAAGAATTTGAGAAGTGGGTATTTTTTATTATTGGACCAATCAACCCCACGGCTAATCATTCAAATGACAGGTATATTATTACCGCAACTGATTACCTTACACGATGGTGATTACCTTACACGATGGTTTGAGGCAGAAGATGTTCATGATTTCTTGATCGATATTGTTGCCAGGTTTATTTTTGAAATATCATCACTCAGTTTGGATGTCCTAGGAGTCTGACCAGTGATCAGGGTGGTCATTTTATCATTAGTACAATAACAAAGATTACAACATATTTCTTAATCCAACATCATAAAAGTATCCCCTACCACCCACAAGCCAATGGCATAGTAGAGGCGTTTAACAAGATTCTGGAGAGAGGATTAACTAAGTTTTGTTGCACAAACATGGAAGATTGGTATGACAAAGTCCCAGCAATTTTATGGGCTTACAGTACAACCACGAAGAAACTCCACAGGTATATTCCATTTCAAATAGTCTATGGGAAAGAGGTTGTGGTACTTGAAGAGTTCATTACCCCGAGTCTATAAATTGCACATATTACACACATTTCAGAGGATGAATCAGTCACACAAAGGGTTTCGGAGTTGAAAGAACTTGAGAAGACCATGTTTTTAGAAAACTTTCATCAATCAATTGAGAAAGAAAGGAAGAAATATTGGCATGATAGGCACATTAAGACTAAAACATTTGTGGAAGGAGATAAGGTCCTACTTTATGACATTCGATACCAGAAACATCCAAGAAAGTTGTGCATGCATTGGTTGGGACCATTTATAGTTGCAGAGAGCTGATCCTCTGGAGCAGTCAGACTTGCGCAACTAGATGGTATACTTCGGTCAGGATGGGTGAATTGTGTCTACCCAAAACCTTATATTTCTCATAACTAAACTAAAGGATTGTTTCTCTAGTCCAAAGGAGCATGTATATTAGTTACATTTGATTTTTTTTTCAATTTATTTGAATTTGGTTAATAAATTCGAAGTGTGCATTGTTGCACCGCGACATGTATTTCATTTTTTTGTCTAAGTGTTGCTTGGGTGCATAATTTCTTACTCAGCAGGGTAGGATCAGAAGAGCCATGATTCCATTAAAGACAGACATTAAATGTGACAGGGACCCCTTTGTGGTTGGAGGGAGAGTGAATCTGGATGCAATCCTAGTCCATGTGCCACATGAACCTAGTCCAGTCATAACCTTTATGACCACTACAATAAGTTGTCTGAACTCTGATAAACCATAAAGTTTCGATAAGCAAATATGTCATCGGTATTTGCACCAGGATTCTCATCCATTCAAATGGTAAGGTCTGAAGTCAACCATGTCCCTAACCAACTTGATCAGTAAATGCCACAATCACCTAATAGATTTACCTTGTTAAACAGTCTTGTTGGACAACTCAGCTCCAAGTTGTGTCTATAGGCTTAATGATGAGTGGCCTTAGTAGTTATTACAGAATTTTCCAGCTAAGCCTGAGTATAAGGTTCTGTGAACTTGGTGTAAGATGTATTTTTTCCAAGAGAGAACATAGTGCCTTGCGATTTCTGAATTTTAATCACATGTGTACAATCCCTAGACCCTCAATCATGATCCTGAATATCAATTAGCTTTTGAAAGTCTGTTGACAGTCCAGATTCATTATGTCGAGAGCTATGGGAAGAAGGAGTTCAGTTTCTAAAGAAGCAATGCCGGATGAGCCATGTGATCCCCGAGTCGATATCATAGGCAATCTCAAAGGAAAGGTTGAGCAAGTGAAACTCATCGACCTCGACCTCACAGACCAGGTCATGTTCCCACAATTGAACATAGACATGTTCTGGAGTGTGGATCTAGATGAGTTGGGAGGGATGCAGTTTGTGCCGAAGCCATAGTTCATCAACCTCTTCAACTCCACCATCATGAATCTCTGGGACTTGCTATTTTTTAGCACTAAAGGTGAGGTTGTGCAATGTACTAAGTTCCTCATCAACTGCGTACATGATAGGAGATTATGTCTCGACATATAGTATCCCATACATGCAAAGGATATCCATCAACTCGCAGGCCTCTCCATCAAAGGCGAGGACATATCAAAAGGATTTCAAGGTCCCAGTAAACATGGGAAGAAAAATGGAGAACCCAACTTGTATGAACAATTTCATACTCAAAGAGGGGGGAACACAGCCAATATTGACCCCATTCTACCCGAGACAGTCATAACATCTTGCTTTGTGATTTCTATCAAGGTTATGTAGTTGTATTACAAGGGTGAGTGCACATTGGATGCCTTGTCGAAAGAGGATTTTCGCACCAATGGAGCAGTATTCAACCAGTGTAGCTACTTGCTAGAAGAAATCTTGGTCGCATGCTAAGAAGTGCAGGAGAAGGGTGAAACCTTCACCTATGGATACCTACTAGTTGTGTTTTCCATGCTGAAGTGTAATCCACCTTCAGGACGACTGCTATCACTAGTAGATAAAGGTTGAATGGAAAAGATGTTCGATCCTTGGAACTCAAGGTCGGACTCAGAGAAAACCACATTCAACAACGCAATGTTCTCAAAATGGTATAATCGGTTGCTTGACACAACTCAAAGGATGTGCATACCTCAAGAATTTATCAACCTGAACACGTGGAACATCATGTTCAGCATGAACTTCTACCACACCTTCATATGTCTAATACATGCCAAGAGAGAAGACTTCCACTCCTAGATGTTGTCATTATACCAGGATGAGGAGGCCTTTGACAAGGAGGTCATGTCATGGCTAGGAGTTAAACACAACCTGCAAAAGTCAGGGATGCCCTAACTTCTACCGATGGATATTTTGAAGAAAATGGACAGGAAGCAGGGGTAGGACCGAGCTCGAGCCCAGAGGAGAAGAAGAAAGAGGCTCCAGTGCATACAGACTCATAGGAGGAGGAGGAAGAGACATAGCCACTGGAATGCAAGAAGAGGACATTTCCCATGTTCTCGCATATTCTAGAGAAATCCATATTGACAAGTAAAGATGTCAATGACATCTTAAACACTGATTTCATTGGAGACCCGTTGGTCAAGAAACCCAGGACAGGGCTCTCCCTAGTAAATATTCTTAACCCTCAACCTATATCATCAACCATCCCTTGTACTTGAGCAGTGACTCAAGCAGCCCAAATCATTGACATTCAAGAGGATCTTGAACCTGATACCACTCCATCCACCACAATCATTATTGAACAACCCCCATCACCCCCAAAACCCCAATCGTCACCTCGATAAATAACCATCCCACCCGAAACCACTGAACTGGATCCCATGTAGTTGGACCTCCCTGAGCTACTCAAACATCGACTAGAACTCACTGGTCCAAACGTTGAATCCCTGAGCCAACAGATTATTCCTTTTGTACCAATTCAGGACACTCCACCTTCAATGGAGATTCAAACAGTACCAAATTCTGCAAGTTCCAAGTCTTCAGTGCACTCCCTCAACAATCAACGTTGAGGGTGCTATACAAAGGAGTGGAACCTCAGAAGCCGAGGTCTAGAAAGAGGTAGAAGTTCCAGAGGTTCAGAAGGAACCTGAGTCAACATCAGAAGACAGTGCAACCTCATTGCAAGAACAGCTGGAGCTAGTACTCCAAAATCCACAATAATGTGCATATTTGATGCAACTTTTCCTGGAAAAAATAGAAGTGCTACCATTCCTTCCTTCAACATTGAGGATGAGACTTGTGCAGCCGCTACAAGGTCCATCTATAAGGGAGGAAGAGGTGGAGACACCTTCAGAGAAATCGATGGCTAGTGGACTCAAACTATAGGTCCGAGTACCCAGGGAGGCCACTCCTTCTTCTGGTGACCTCGCTCAGTGGCCATTAACGAATCTAATTGGAATTATCAGAGCTTCAACTGATCAATTGGTACAGAGGCTACAGGAGGCCGAACAGGACACAAAGTATTCAAAGGAGGAATCATTCCTTGCCCAAGCATGTCAGACACAAGAATAATATGCAAAGATCCAGGTGGAGAAGAAACTGGAAAGAGTCAAGGAGAAGCTTGCGGAAGCTTGGCCAAAGATTTGAAAGGCAGCACCACAACTGCTTGAGTCTAGTGTAGAAAGTGAGCCTGAGCAATATATTGAGCTACTCCAGGAGCATGGTTAGATTTGGCCATTCACACAGAGAACCAGGAAGCACAGTTGCGGGAGATTCAGTGTGAAGTAGAACAACAACCCAAGAAGCTTCAAGAGAAAATGGAAAAAGTAGTGCTTGAAGGAAATAACACGAGAGAATCACTGCACAAATGAACAACATAATTCACAAGGAAATTTCACGAAGTTAGCGATTGGATGGGTATCATTGCAAGGTGAAACCATACTCTGGAGGATGTGTTCACAAAGATACAGTCACTTAACGAGGAAGTTGTTGTCACCATGGATCCGCTAGAGCTATCGTGGGTGGGAAAACCCCCTATGGAATAGCACTAAGGGTTTTTTAATGCATGCAAAAATGAGCTTTTAAATTCCCCTAATTTTTACTATCATCCCGACATAAACCCCACATTCATGCACAAAACGCAAGGATAAAAGGATCCAGTAACTCTACCTTGAACTCCTTGTTTGGTGTTGATCCTTTTGTGTTTGATTTCTCCTTGACTGCAAGTCTCCTCCCAAATACAACCTACATTCATAAACAAACAAACAAACAAATCCAAACATCCATCTCATATATGAATTAGCGGGTTAGAGGTTCTAATAAAATATAATCAAAACTGAATATTAAACACCTCATATAGCAGAACAGGAAAAGTAATTCTTTTATTAACCTCACAAAAGTAACTCACAATGATGAGATTGGCCACTGCTCCTCGAACCTGGTCCTGGGCTCCTCTTCAACCGTGCACTAACTTCTTCCACATGTGCTTCTTCTTACTTTCAGCTCTCACAAAATGGTTGCAAAAGATTGGGGCAAGGGGAATACAAAAAAGGGCAGAGTTTCTTTACTCTTATATTCTCCTTTTTTGAAAGGGACCTCTACCTATCCTTTTATAGGATAAAAGAGGGTAGTTATCCAGTTGAGTGACCGACTATGAGTGGTCAAACGGTTTTGTAAATTACCCGAAAACCTGTATTTCGTCTGCAACTTTCTAGTTTTTGTGCTTTTTTTCAGTATACACAGGCTGTAATGGGTCAGCTAGCATATATACATGGGAATCATTGGTACAGGGTGCGTATGTCCTCAAGAGGATGGTTTTTTGAAGATATGTTCAATGGTATCTTGGAAAAAATGGCAAGTGACATGGCCTGATGCCAGGTATGCATATCTTGTGCAAATTAGGGTTATAATAGATGCCCCCTAATGTGTGAGGTCAGAAGAGCATCTAATGGCTGAAATACATTACCAATCTTCACCAACGTATCAAGCAAGTGAGCCCAGGGACCAGAGTTTGGGAGGTGCCATCTGAAAAATAATAATTGTCTCATCGAGGCGGGCATACCCATGCTAGGAATGAAATAAAATCATGGTTTCCAATCAAATGCACTGCAGATCCATGTCATATAACTATATAAAGTGTATCTGCGAGCAATACACAATGGATTTACATCTCAAAATCAAAAAAAGGATATACATGTATAGTATCCATATTCAAGAAGATAATGATGCCTGATGGCTAGAGACGAGGCCTTCAGAGCTCGAGCAACAACTTCAAAATCTTCATAACTCGGGTAGGATTGTAATATGAGTGTACGAATTCACTACCCAGAGGTCTTCGATAGCTCATCGGGGAACAAACTAGAGGATCTTGATGATCGGGATGAGGGATTCACTGATTTCGAACAAAGACTTGATTGGGATTTAGGGATGGTCGGGCATGAAGTCAAGAGACAAACTGCAAAAGGGCTGACTCAAGATTGGTAAAAACTTCCCTTGAACAATATCACGACAAAAGATGAGACTCAGGCAGCATGGTATTGGCATAAGTTCATAATGCAGGAGGCAACATGAACTCTCCATATGTTTGGAAGAATAACCAAATGGATGAGAACACAGCTCTATGTAGTGAGAACAACTTCCTAAGGTCATATTAAATCTTAGATCTTGACGAAAAAACAGAAGGATATTCTTTGTCCAAGGGAGACTCATTGTGTTTCCAACAAAAAGAAAACACTTTTCCCTTCCTCTTTTTGGGGTTTTTTTATTTTTTTTTTGTCTTTTTAAATATTTTGAAAATTTTGAAAAAGAATGATAAGTTACAAAGGAGGAATGAGTGTCACAAAAATACTAGTTCCAAGCACAAGGAACACACTAATGTTCAGAGAAACAAAACATATGAAGGAAAATGACATTCGGGAAAATCCCCCCATGGGTTAAGGTGTCAAGACCCAGAGGAAAAAGTGTTACAAGGCTTGCATATAAGGCATGCTTCAAATGGTTCAGTTGAGGGCAACATGGAGTCAACATTAGGCCAAAGATGCAGGAATGAAAATGTGATTAAAAAGACACAATGATAATGTCCTTTGATGTAATTTTAACGAGCCCAGAGAAGGTAAGCTCGACGGTTTTTCATTTTTAGAGATTCTAAAAAAACATAAAAGGAAACTCCACCGGGGTACCTTTTTCGAAGGTAGTCTAGTCGGTTCGAAAAAAGGGTAAAATAGCACCAAAAATACGTCTATTCAGAATCATTTCAATGAGTGTGACAAAGATAAGATCACTCAACAATATTTTCATTTTTAAGGAGTCTGAAAAGAGCTTAACTATGGACTCTGTATGGGATTTTCTTATGGACCATTTTAACGAGTGTGAAGGAACAAGGTCACCCGGCGATCTTTTCAATTTTAGGGAGTCTGAAAAGAGATTAACTATGGACTCCGTGGGGGTTCCTTTTTCATAAATTTAGTCCCTCGGGCCCGAAAAAGGGTTAAAATCATACCTGAGAATACTCTTATAGAGAACCGAATCTCCTAGAGTATACCTTTGTTCGTATAGTTGACCATCCGGACCGAAAAAATGGGTAAACTACCATCGAATAGACGTGCCTTCAAATTTCATTTTAGCGAGCGTGAAGGGCAACAAGATCACTCGACAATTTTTTCATGTTTAGAGGGTCTGAAAAGGGCTTAAAAGAAGACCCGTTGTATTTTGGGAGTCTCGAGAATGAGGTCAAGAGTGATAATGAATCATGCAAATGAGGCTCAAACTCGTAATCAGGAAAAAATAATAAGGACTCTTGGGCCTATAGTCATTAGTGACGGCATGGATACCAAAAATGCAACCAGGATCTACCTAGGGAATCCATGAAGGGGGAGGCTCTACCACTAAATTACGACACTTCTAAAGCAGCAATGATGGTTCTGTTTCACAACTTAGTGGGGTTGATCCTATGGAAAAGTGACAAAGACAACGAGATACAAAAAGTGGAGGTGGAATCCTAAATTAGATGCAAGAAGTTGGAAAAATGACTTTTTACCAAAGGACCTTAAAAATGCCCCAAATCTCCAAAAAGTTTCCAAATACCCAAAGTAACACTTATCGTAACCATCCATAAGAAACTCCTAGACCATAGTAAATGATTTTCAGGCTAGAAAAAATGACAAAGGGGTCCAAAAAAATCTATAAATAGAATCTGGAAGTCATTATCACCATTGTTAATTGAGAAATTGACTGAGCCATAAACACCCCTTTGTCAAAAGAGTTGATTTTGGGAGATTTAGTGGACGAAACAAACTTCCTCTTGGACCAATTAAGTACATACTAGCCCCTATTTCATTTCAATTAGTCATTTGTGGATTTCCTTTTGTTTTTTGGGGGGGGCGCTGACCTTTAAAAAGGTCAGTCGTACGTATACGTGGGTTGTCCTATGACAGCTAGTGTATTCCCACGTGTAGAGAAAATACTGCACACGAGCATACGTGACTATGTATATTACAACCTGTGTATACCCTCCAACATGTTGAAAAAAATTAAAAGTGCAAGAGTTAACCCCCCATGAACTTGTCAATTGCAAGATGTATGTTCACTGGAGGGAAAGGAAGCATGAGGATGTTGATGTTTTGGTCGGAGAGGACCCTGATGCTACTGCCACATTGGCTGAATGTGGTTTTCTAAAGTTCTTCCAATGTCTGTTTATGAGGGCACAACCCAGGTTACTAAATGAATTGGTAGATTACTGGCACCCGGGTGCAGAGGCATTCATGCTTGAGGGACAGTTGTTAAATCCAATGGCTGAAGATATCTATTTTATGACTGGACTCTCAAGGAGAGGGGAACCAGTCAACTTTCTCACTTTTCCCTCTGGGCCTCACAACATAGAGGATTTGATCTAAATCCATTGCAAATCCAGCACAAATAAATTGGGCACTCAGGTGCCAATAAACAAGATTTCAAACTTATCACTAAAAGTGATAGTTTTTCTCATTGGTCGGATCATTGGATCTGCATCTTTACATCAGGCTTCCCGGGCGCACATGCATCGTGCGGTTTAGTGCTTAAATGCACAAGTTTTCGACTAGAGTACAACTTTATTAGATTGCATGAAGAGGCAGTTGATAAAGTGTCATATGAGGAGACACAGAAACTTTGGGTTCGGGACTAGTCTTTGCTCTTTCTTTGAGAGAGAGTACCCAGTATCAGTCCTAGAGAGACGATACGAGGGCACGAGGCCTTGATCCTAGTGCTATGTAGGTGGGAGGCGTTGTTTCCATGACAGGGGGGAGGGAGGACTATTGAGGCCTTTGACAACATTTTTTTTGCTTTGTAGGTATGACAAATTCCGGCCATAGTGGAATACCCCTATGTCGGGATCAACTTTTCGAGAGATCTTGACATGCTTGTGCCTCCCAGAGAGGAGCGAGGAGAGATGGGTAAGTTTGTTTTTTGTTTTCAAAGTTATTTAACTTTTATTTTCATATATATCATGTTTTTTGTATACCAAAGTATCTGACACGTATGTATCTGTTATGTGCAGATGTGGGGCCGGTGCATCCATCTGACTTCACAAGGACCAGGCCACATCCTTGACCATAGGCAGGACCATCTGCAGTTGGTGGACTAGCATCAGTAGGGGGACCTCCAGCCAGAGAGGTTGAGAGAGTTTTGAGGCGGGTGGAGTGGAACCTCATCGCTCTTACTCGTACAGTTCCTATGGCAGAGATCGAGGATCTCCCACCATCTATGCAGAATCACGTTGGTGGGGTACCATGGACTTGGGTCCAACTCTTTTGGTGTTTGGACAACGTCATTTTTTCACTATGGCAGGGCTAACAGGCCCCACCCTTAGTTAGGATAGACTTCTTACATGTTAAGGGAACCTTTTGTATATTTTTGAGGGCATAAGCCCCATGATTCTGAATGGACATATTTTTGAGGCACTTGTGCCCACCCATGTATTCTGATATTTATTTATATATATACATGTTTTTTACATCTTTTTATGTCTTATGGATTACATCTATTTTACAAATGTATTTACATGTGAATGTGTGTGCTTTTTCTTACATGTGCGCAATATGCCAATCTAATATATGATTAGATAGAGTATCTGTAACTTGATTAAATCTCCTAGGAACATGGATATACGTAATGTAATCAAAGATTTGTTCTAAGAGACGTACCCTAAGGAATCATCGGTGTAGAGTAGGATCATAAACGCGGTAAACTCCATTTAATTAAGACACAACCAGCTGAGCGTCTAAGTAGACTCAGAGGTGAGAGATACCATGTGACAAAGCATCATGAAACAACTCTAAAACTGTGTTGTATTCGGAAACATTGTTTGTGGTGTCACCTAAACAAATATGTCCTGAAGATAGAAACTATCCTTGAGGTGTAAAAATCACCCAAGCTGTGGAAGAAATCCTCTGAGTGTGTCAGATAGCGTCATCCGCGAACCCAACGAACACCTCTGATTCACTTGACATCTGCCACAGTGAAAAAGATGACATCAAAAATGACACGTCCATAAAACTTAAAAAGACAAAAACTAAAAAAATCAAATGTACAAGAATTATACATATGTACAAGAAGTCACCCGAGGCAACCCACCTATGAGTAATACTTCTTGAGGTAGAACCCATTTCTAGGCTCTGCCATATCATTTCCCTCAAATTCCACCAGACGATAAGTACCCTTCTTTAGAACCTCTTTCACGATGAAGGGTCTGAACTACATGGGTTTGAACTTGCCTGCCCCCAGGGGGTCCTTATCTTGGTCATAGACCAGGACAAGGTTACCTTCAAAGAAAATATGAGGACGAATGGACCGATCATACTGACACTTGACTTTTTTCTTGTGAGCCTCGTTAGCCAAGGCGACATCACAACGCTACTCATTGAGCTCCTCGAAGTATAATAAATTCTCTTCAAGTGGTGAAGTGTCTGGCAATAACTGTACTGCCAACTTTAGAGACGGGATCTGGCACTTTATGGGCAATACTGCTTCTAGCCCATAAACAAGTTGAAAAGATAAGAAACCAGTTGCAGTCTTAATAGACATTTGGCAAGACCATAATGTCAAGTATAACATCAAATACCAATTTGACTTGGCCGAATTGATCATTCGTTGTAGAATGTTCTTAAGAGACTTATTTACAGCTTCCACCTAACCATTCTCTTGTGGGTAGTAGGGTGATGAATGTTCTTGCCTCAACCCAAGCTTTGATGTTAACTCAGACATCATTTTGTTCTGAAAGTGACTACCAAGGTTAGTGACAATCTCTTCTGGGACGTCGAACCTTGCTATTATCTGGTTAAACAAAAAGAGAGTTGCAGTCTCTCCATTATCTTTGAACGTTGGCATAGTTTCGACCCACTTCGTGAAGTATTCTATTGCTACAATCATATAATGATGCCCCCTTGCTAAAGGGGGGTTGCATGTAGTATAATCAATCCTCCACTTGGTGAAGGGACCAATGGTAATGACGAGAAACATGGGAGCAGGGTGTGCCCTCATCTTCCGAGAGAAGATCTAACATGGGTGGCACTTCTTGACCGATTCAACATAATCTTTGATTAATGTCGGCCAAAATTAACCGACTTATAGAATATTTTGGGTTGTTGCCAACCTAGACAAATGACCGCCACATGCTCAAGTGTGGCAATCGTTAAGCACGATTTATGCTTCTTCATGAGTGAGACATTAGCGGAGGATGTAATCTACACCTCGACGATACAAAGTGTCTTTGAGTATGAGATAGTTTTTGGCCTAATGGCGTATACAACGATGATCATCACGAGAAGTAGAGGTGGGGCACTTCAAAGTTTGGACATAGAAAAGTACATCTCCATACCAAGGGTCTGAAGACACGATCAAAAACATGTCTCCTTTAATAGGCGACTCTTCTGGCATAACATCACTTGACTCAACCGAAAGTTTCGAGATGAATTCTACAAAAACCAGTGAATTTTTGGATTTTTCCGAAACAAAATCTAAGTCAAATTCCTAGAGGAAAACTATCCATCTACTGATCTTTCTGCCAATTACTCATTGTGTCAACATGTATTGAAACGGATTTACAACGCCAATGACAATGTTCTTGCGAAACAAGATATAATGACAGAACTGTTGGACAGCATGAACTGCTGCCAATGCAAGTTTTTCAACGTGGGAATAATTGAGTTCCGATCCAACCAAGCCTTAGCTCAGGTAATAAATCACATAATCTGAGAGAAAATGATCCTCCTAAACCAAGACCATACCGATGGTTGACTTTGTCGCAACCAAGTACAATAACAAATCTTTATTATAATTGGGTGGCCGAAGTAGAGGGGTAGTCATGAGGGCGCGTCAAAAGAGTGTTGAGCGGCTTCGTCCCAATGAAAAGGAACGTCCTTCTTTAGTAAACGCATAAATCCCTTTGTGATCTCGACATAGTTTGTGATGAAACACCGTAAAAAGTTCTCTTTTCCCTGTAAACTTTGAAGCTGAAAGATTGTGTGCAATGGAGGCAACTGAACTATTGCCTCAACTTTGAGAGGATCGACTATGATCCCTGTTGTCGAAACTATGAAACCTATTAGACGACCAGACTTCACACAAAAACTGCATTTGTTTGGATTCAAGCGAATCCAGTAGTAGCAACATCGCTCAAAGATAAGTCGGAGGTGCGTGGGATGATCGGCTCTCTTACGAGATCGTGATGCTAAATCATCAAGGTAAGCCTCGACTATATGTTTGAGATCATGGAAAGCAAAAGACATGGCCCACTGAAAGGTAGCTCCAGCATTTTTCATACCAAAAGGCATCTTCCAATAGGAGAATGTACCCCATGGGAAAATGAAAGAGGTTGTGTTACTCTTCAGGTTTGATCTGTATCTGATTGTATCCCGAAAAACCATCCATGAAAGAAAAGGCCTTGCAACCTGTGCATTCATCGACTATCTGGTCAATAAATGGTGTGGGGAAATTATCCTTTGGACAGGATTTGTTCAAATCATGGAAGTCCATACATACGTGAATTGTACCCTATTTTTTGTCGACTGGAAGGGGATTTGACACCCATTGAGTCAAATGGATGGGGTAGATAAAACCTGCTTTGAGAAGTTTCTCTACTTCAGCCTTAATAGTTGTTGCTTTCTTAGGATTGACTGGACAGAGCTTCTACCATACTGGCTTAGCATCAAGATAAGTCATGATTTCATGTTCGAAAATTCTTGGATCAATGCCTGGCATTTCCTCATAAGACCAGGAAAAATCGTTGTGGATTTATTTAACTAAATATGTGTATATTCGAATCTCCTTGGGGGAACAGTCATCTCTGACGAGAATATTCTCTACGATGCCATGGGTTCTGGAGATATCAATAGGTATCATGTCAGCTATGGTTTCCATATTACCCTCGGCATAAACAATGTGTGTAGTCAAGGGGTTGATAGAACAAGACCCATCTCTAGTCATAGTCAAAGTGAATTCTCCTGCTTCAATTCTTCTTAACTCTGGGAGGAAATAAGATCTGTGATGGATATCATCCCATGGTCTGTCTAGACTAGTCATTACTTAAATAATCACTTCTTCTAAAGGCAAGACTAAGTCTAAATTAGGGTTGACGAAAGCTCGCTGGAATATTGAGTATGAAACCTCTATCACGGACAAGGGCATGGCCATAACATGGTTCCCTGTCCCTTCCATCATGGTCGATGGGGAAGGAAGAGTCCATGGATCGTTGAAGTAAGTCGTATGAAACAATGATACTCAAAAAATATCAACCTTAGGCTGGTCTGATATGAACTTAACATCATCGGAAGGAGGCGGATAATCGAAAGTACCCATCAAAGGTGGCAACAAACCAACCCATATATTGATGATGTTGGGTTCAGGGTTATCAAACATTGGGACCATGGATGCCCCCAATGAAGGGTCAGGACGGGAAAAAGACAATTGATCAATGGTCACGAACTAGCCCTTGTGTGGAAACAACAAGACCCAAAAAAATGTAGCGACCACTACTTGCATAGCATAGGTCCAACTCCTTCCTAACAAGAGGTTGTAGTCAAGAGACGCATCGACCAATTCAACCTCGATGCACGCGGTCTTCCCCCCTAACTACATGGGAAAGAGGGGATGATTCCATGTGGTCAAAACGAACGACCGTCAAACGCGATAAGAAGAGTATGTGACGGAGACAAAACGGGTTGGCCAATGGCCTTCAAACACGCCAAAGACATCACGCATGTCGAGGCACCCTCATCAACCATCGTGCGGAAAACATTTCGAGTAAAAGTTTTTTTGGGGTAAGACACTACTATTTGAAATGCTATGTGGTAAGGGAGATGAGGTTTTAAGTCGGGCGTATCAAGCATGATCGTACCTAGATTACAAGTCTCAGTAGATCCTAAGGTGGCTAACAAAGCCTTTCTCTAGGAAGGGCAACTCTGTAGGACCTCCAAATCATACATCGCACAAGGGGTTTGTGACAAATCCTCCACCACAGAGTAGTTATGGGTGGCCCTTGCATTTGGATTGTGAGAAGCTTTCTTGAACGCACCTTTTAGGATGCATTTCATTGTTTCACCTAACGTCTTCTTGATCTGGAGAGGAAGAGGTGGGTTTTCGGCTTCTTTACTCATCTCATAGGTGTTTGGAATTTCATAATAATGCGCTCTAGTCGATATATAGGCATCACCTTTCATCATATACACATTTGCGGACGAATAATTACTCGAAGATGGAGGAAGTCCTTGACTGCCCCCATCCATGCTTAGAGAGGCTTGAGTTAATTTTTTCCCATGTTAAAATGGGTTCGTTAACACAGTGGACTGTTGTTGTGCCAATAACTTTTGGGCCACTGCAAGCTGAGGGCACTGGTGAGTCGGGTGGTCTTCCATGCACAGGTTACACTGATACTTAGATTTCTTCTTTTCAGTGTTTCCCCCACCAACGTTATTGGTAGGATTTTTATCCCCCTTACCCTTCTTTCATTGTTTCTTCTTTCCTTCAGGCTGCTAGGTGGCCTTTGGGTTGGTTGATTGCATAGTGTGTACATCCGATGTTTGGGTAGGGGGAGCAGCCAAACCCATGGTCTGACTGACCGCTTTCTTTTGTATCGACAATTGTTGCAATTGTTTTGATAGCTGATCAATGGGATTCGTTTGTGTTGAACCAACAATACCATCAGCATGTGGTCCAACTCTCTATCTGGTCTTGTCAAGTATTGACCATGGTGCATCTGGAAATATTTCATAAAGTAAACCAAACTGAGAGTAGATATGATCTAGTTGTTGATCTCTCATTATTGCATATTCTTCAAAAAACACTCCCAACGTTGCGACGTCTTTGGACAAATGGGATACCAAAGGATTAAGGAACCACTCAAGCAGGAATGCTGGTGGGACTGGCAATTTTATAAAACTCTTTCGATGTCTCCATTCTCAGATTTGATCAGAGATATGGTCTGTCTTTTTCTTCTCAAAGTTGGCCAGCAATTTGTTGTCAGCATCGTATCTCACGGGTAATTGGAAATGGTTTAAGAAATCCATTGCCAATTCATCGAAGGAAGAGTATCTCGAGCGGTCGATCTCAATGTACCATTTTGCAGCACTCACGATGAGAGTGTGTTGAAACAAATGCAACTGGACGGAGTCGTCTTTCAATGAATTGGACTAGCACCAAAGATGGAGGGTAGTCACATGATCGCCTGGATCTTCGTTAGTCTTGGCCTCAAACTTTGGGATGTCTGAAGGCAACTTGGTTGGCATAGGAGGCCAATGCAGACTATGACAGATGGGATCATTCAATAACCTTTTCAAGTCTGGCAAGTGTATAGTTGCCAGAAACGGTAGTTTGGGTTGTTGAATGTGACCAGGGAAAAAGGAGCCTAGAGTTTGGCTGGCACCAGGTTGCCAGGAAAAGTTGGTTTGTTGGCCAGGGTTCTGGTAATAACCATGGCCTTGACCAACGTATGGATTCTTCTTTTATTTATATTTCATCGGCTTACTCTCATAATAGGAAGTGAAGGGTTGGGCTTGCGTCACATTCCAAGTATTTTTGAAAAGGTTGCCCCCTATCGATCCGTCGGGCATAGGTTTTGAGCCTTGCTCAGGGTTCCATTGGCTATGGAAGGGGTGGCCCCTGATCAACATCCCTGACAAAGAAACTAATCCTTGCCATGGATTCCATGGTCCTTGTGAGGAATGAATTCCTAAGTTTTTCCCCTTGTACAGGATTTTGTTTTCCATAACCGGGGTTGCCCCCGGCCAAGAAGGCAGTCGATGAGAAAGCATTTTTACCAAACGCGTCAAACAAAGAGAATGGTGTCGAACCCACCGACATGTTATAAGAAGGAAGTCCTTGACTACCTACTCCAAATGAACTATGGTTTATGTTTGGCCCGACAAAGTGCTGGTGAGCACCGCCCAGTGAAGGGGACGAAGGAGGTATATGACCCCCTTCGTAAGGGAAAGCGTTATAGGGAGAAAAAGTGCCCCCCATAGATCCTTGCAAAGGAGTGTTGGAGATCCCTACCCTGAGACCTAAAGTATATAGAGTGGAGTAGGAAAGTACAAGGCTTGTACCGAATCCAAGCATTCCGTATGAGAACGGAGGGCCTGTCGCACTCTGGGTAAGAAAACCAGTGATCTCCACCATAGATGGAATCATACCATTTCCCGAGGTAGAGGTAGTCGAGACCATAGTGGCCCGGACCGACAATGGTTGTTTAGGAGGTGGAACACCCCCTTTAATGACAATTGTAGGGGGAATATGATAATTCCCTGAAGAAGTCACAGCATTTGTTTCCATTGCTACTTATGACACTATCAGGTGCTCATAAGGTTAAAACCTGTACGATGATGGGCATTGATAGATCAGTGTTAGGAGTTTCTTGTGGACCAAGAGATTCTTCTCTAAGGTCTGATATGGTTGGTTCCTCTGCAATCAAATGTTCTTCTCTTGGAGATGAGTCGGGCACAAGTTCCTATGACCCTATCACCTCAAAAGACCCATGTTGGTCTAGTTTTCTCCTTAGCGGTGGTGGGGGGGGTTCAAGATAAACCGGTGGTAGGCCCAAAATCCTTCAGGACCAGCGAAGCTCCTGATCCTCCACTATGTGAGAAGATCAAAGACACATTAGGGATTTCTATAATCATTTAAAAACTAGTACACACTAGAAAAATTACCTATGAGATAAAACAAGCAGTCACTAGCTAGTTGGAAGAATAGTTACAACAACCAACACTAGATAAACTTACCGATGTAAGTGAAACTCGAATACAGAAGCACCCTTTGGGTATACTCTGTAAATTATGGCCCGATATCTATCCTAGGTACCACAGTATACCCCCGCAATCACATGTGTAAGTGCCTAAAATAAAGGCAACTAGGTTGCCAATGCACAAACAGTCACCAAGCGGGTACAGTCGACAGTCGGGTGGACCGCAATGAGCAGGGTATCAAGCCCAAAACCTATCAAGGGTATCAAAAGCAAGTGTTCTAGAAGACAACTAAGGACCTCAAACAAATTCGAGACCCACGAATATTTGTGGCAAATGCGATCGACGGAATCCCAAGATAATCCCTCTATATGTGTTCCCCACTACACTTGGTATGGCTTTGGAGGGGTTATCTCCACTACCTTTCCTCATGTGACCTCATGTTTAGACCCTGTGTTAGAGGGGGGTCTCAGATAACTTTCATGATACTGGAATTTTATCACTCCCTAGCACAGACTCTTATGTTTTTTTTTGTAGCCCTGAAGAGTTTCCTCTCCAATCCTAAATCAAGGCTCTAGCCTAGACTAATTGATGGACCCTACAAACATAAAGTCTAGTTGATTTTAATTAATCGTTAATTTTTTTATGGATTTTCTTAAGTCAAAGGAAGTGGAAATGAAACTAGTGATGCATTTGGGAGACAAAAGAAGAAAACAAACAAAAAGTTGAAAACAAAATTACTTCTTCTTGACAAATTCAGATTTGCACATTTAAACTCTTTCGCCCACTTTTCAAACTACCTTTTTTTTCTAATATATTTTAACAGAAAACTCAAAACAAGCTTTCACTCGACTACGAGCTACTTATTGTCCTAAGTCAATCAGCCAAGAACTTATGAAAGCATGATTTTCCCTGATTGCTAATACAAACAACCAACTACTTATCCAAACAAAGAAAGTGAAAAAAAAAAAAAAATTATTATGCTTCCAAAACAAGAAATTTTAAAATGTGTTCTTTTCTTATTTTATGAAGCAAAAAGGAAAAAAATAATAGACAAGACAAAACCAAGAAATGACCTATGTCTTTTCTGTAGATCGCAGGGAGTCACTGACCAAGCCCAAAAAGGCATATCAGAACAAACTCACTATCTCATCCAAAAACCTAATAAAGAAAAACAAGAAATCTTTCGAAGAAAAAAAAAGCTACATTGAAATCAAACCTAGGCTATAGACTTCTATGACAGAGACCAGGGTTATATCAAAAAAAACCCTGAGAATTGTGACTTATGACAGGGAAGAGGATGATCGCCTCTTCTAAAAAAAAAAATCTCAACAAGCACGCTACTGACACTTAGATAGCAATCATATGTACGTGGGTTGTCCAAGGGCAGGGTGCGTATGCATGCGTCCAGGCCCACTACGGGTCACATGCACCTCTGCAACTCCTCAAAAAATGAAAAGCAAGCAGTCAAACACAAGCAGGGAGTATTGTTATTGAAAACCAGAATCCCTTGAAGACACAGAAACTTACTTTTATCAAGAAGATGCAAGGAAAATTTGATAAAACAAAGCTAATATGAGGTTATACCTAGGCTATAGACTGCAACAACAGAGACCAGGAATGGATCAAAAAACACCTGAGAAGAATGAATTCTGACAAGGGAGAGGATGACTACCTCTTCTTAAAAATATTTTTTGAACTCTGGCATGCTACTGACGCTTAAACAGCAAGCATATGTATGCAGGTTGTCTAAGGACAGGGTGATTATGCACATGTGCAGGCCTTGTACATGCTGCATATACCTCTTTTACTTCCCAAAAAATAAAAAAGAAGTCGAGAAAAGAGAGCAGGGAGTACTGGTATGGAAGACCATAATCCCTACAAACTCAGACTCTTGCAGAAACTCAGAAAAAGGTAATAAAACAAATTTAAAACAACCAAACAGTATCCCCAAAAACCCTAGAGATCCTCCCTAGTATGGTCACCAATTTTGTTGTGGGTGGGAAAACCCCCTACGGACTAGCACTAAGGGTTCTTTAATGCATGTAGAAATGACCTTTTAAACTCTCCTACTTTTTACTATCATCCCGACATAAACCCCACATTCATGCACAAAACACAAGGATAAAAGGATCTGGTAACTCTACCTTGAACTCCTCATTTGGTGTCGATCATTTTGTGTTTGGTTTCTCCTTGAATGCAAGTCTCCTCCCAAAGACAACCTGCATTCATAAACAGACAAACAAATAACTCCAAACATGCATCTCATATATGAATTAGTGGGTTAGAGGTTCTAATAAAATATAATCAAAATTGAATATTAAACACCTCATATGGCGGGACGGGAAAAGTAATTATTTTATTAACCTCACAAAAGTAACTTACAATGGTGAGATCGGCCACTGCTCCTTGAACCTGGTCCTGGGATCCTCTTCAACTGTGCACCAACTGCTTCCACATGTGCTTCTTCTTCCTTTCAGTTCTCACAAAATGGTTGCAAAATATTGGGGCAAGGGGAATACAAAAAAGGGCAGAGTTTCTTTACTAGTATCTTCCCCTTTTTTGAAAGGGACCCCTACCTCTCCTTTTATAGGCTAAAAGTGGGTATTTATCCGGTTGAGTGACTGGCTATGAGTGGTCAAACGGTTTTGGAAATTACCCAAAAATTTGTATTATGTCTGCAACTTTCTATTTTTTTTGCTTTTGTGAGTATACGCGGGTTGTAATGGGTCAGTTGGTGTATATACTCGGGAATCAGTGGTGCAGGGCATGTATGTCCTCAAGAGGATGGTTTTTTGAAGAGTTTTTCAATGGTAGCTTGGAAAAAAGGGCAAGTGAGATGGCCTGATGCCAGGTATGCATGTCTGATGCAAATTAGGGTTATAACAGGAGAAATAGGAAAAATTCGACCAAATCCAACAAGTGGAAAATGAGTTGAATTCTCTATTTGAAGTGCATTCAGTAGCTAAGAAAGAGATACGAGATTTGTTACCTATCATTCAGAAAACCTACATGCAGATGCATTAGGTAGATGCTACATTTGATTCAGAGTGTAACACCCTGGTCGCATCTAAGCCTAAGGGATGCATTACAGATGCGACTCAGCAGTTCATGGATGAAGCTTCACTCCTTGCCAGGAAGTGGCAGGATAAAATTATCAGTTTTCAAGGAATAAGAAAAAGAGCCCTTGGATTGGTCCTATATTTGGGCCCTTCATTTGAAGAGGTGGAAAAGGAAAAAGTGCAAGAAGAAGATGGAAGCAAAGTAGAGACAGAGGATAAAGGAAAGCAACATGCCAAACCAAAGATCACAAAAGAACCAAGGAATTTACTCAAGGATGAGTCAAGTATTGTGGTCAGATCCTGTTGTGCCCTTCGTTTTGTTGATTAGAAGTTGAAAAAAGAAGACTAAAATCCCAATTTTGGTCAAACACAAGTTGTGCAAGCCACAAAGGATATGGACAAAAGAACAATCGAGGAAACAGAAAATGGTTGGAAAGAAGGAAAGTGCAACACCAGCAAGGAGAAAGAAGTTACAACAAAACAAGAACAAGAAAGAATGCAAAGTCTCAAACCAGAAAATTCTAATTAGGTTATATATACGATATGTATATGATTGTAAAGGGTTAGATGGATTAGACAAGATTATCATTCAATCCACTTAGTTTCTATTATTATAATCCATTTTGGGGAAAAGGGTAGATAGAGATCTGAAGAATGAGTTAGGATCTAGGGAAGATTGTAACAGCATAATGATTTGTATCTGTTGGATTGTATCTGAGAAACTCTTTTGGAAATAATATATGGAAGGACCTAAAATTTTGAAATATTATGTGGAATTTTGTCTATGGTTATGAATTGTCATTTTACTTTATTTCTTCATTTCTGATAAGCTCAATATATTATAGTTGTTTACAAATGTTTTTGCAACTCCGTTGTATTTACTATTAGTTATGAATGGGTTCAAATCTGTTACTTGTTAGTTCATCTTGCGCAAGACTATGTTGAATCTTGATGATTCTGGTCGATATCTACCTAAGTATTCTCCTTACCCTTCCCTATATTCTTGTATTGGTTGTGTTGAGGGTGAGACTTCTTCTCTCCAAAGAAGATGAAAATTCCAGTGCTCTAGACTACTCGGTACCTTTTGTTGGTAACCTGAGAAGGACCCCGGTTTGATCAACTTTGCACCAACAAAATCCAATTGCTCAAAAGAGGCTATAAAGTCTTTGACTATGCCATATAGTTTCAACTTTTTCAAATGGCCTAAATGTTTGGTGCCAGTGTCAAAGCGTTCATAAATATCTTCCACAAAGTTTGTCCAAGACACATACCCTTTGTGGGCATTTTTTCTCCATTTCCACCATTGCCAACTTTCTTGATCTAGATGGAGAACACCATACCAGAGTTTGGCCAACTCATTTGTAATGACATACAAAGAGAAATAATGTTCCAATTGAGTTACCGAGCCAGTGGGATTTGACCCATCAAATTTGGTCACATCCACACGCGGAAGGCATAGGTCACGCTGAAAGTGATGGGGTTGAAAATTATGGGAATGAGAGGAAGTTTCACCTTCGGTTTTCAAAGGTGGGTCAGATGAGGGAAGATCTGCAAGGATATGCATCTTGGCGCAGATCATCGTAGTGAAGGAGACAAATTTGGTATTGAAGGATTCAATTTAGGTAGCAAGGTATTGTTTGAGGTCCTCCATTTTGGCATCAATGGAGGAATGCATGTTTTTATTGATGGTGGAAACATTGGCACTGATTTGTCTCACTTCTTGTTGGGTTTCTATGAAATTAGAGTGCAAGGAATTGAAGTGAGTTTCCAAGTCTTGGCTACAGGTGTGGACCATGATGAAGAGGGAACATGAAAAGGAGCGGGTGGGACAACATAGAAAATATGTTATGGGTGAAGTGTATGACAACTATCAGGGTGACGAGTGGAATCCAATGGGGTAAATCCCAAATAAGGGTGTTGGAAGGAAGTTGGGTCCACGAGAAAAACAAAATTGCTGAAAAATGATAGGTATGACTGTGATAAGGGAGAATAGAGGAATCCAATGGGATTGGTATCAAATAAGGGTGCCAACAAGATCCAAACTCCAATCTGAAGAATATTCCAGTGACCAAATGCCCAAATTCTTAACAAGAAGAAATGTGTAGTAATTTCGCAACCGGAATGTGAGAGACACAGTTGCGTAGAAGTATATCTTGTATTTTTTGTTCTTGTTTCCGTCCCAAGGGTTAGGGTATTCAAGGGTTCTACAGACAAGAGTTTTCCTTATTTTATAGCTCTCTGATATACGTGCAGGGTCCAACAGTAGTACTCAGCCCAATATCTCAGGGCACCAACTAAGGAGGCTAGACTGTGCCCTTAGCCGTACTACCCGACTACCTACGTACTAAAGAGTATCTTCCTGAGTGTTTTTCTCGATGGCACTATAGTAGTTAGGAGACCAATCAATTTATATATGGAGGGATTCAGGAGATCTAGTTCAATATTTATACAAGTGTTGTCTGATGCGCTACCACTCGAAAGGGTACCAACAGGGGTTACAAGCGTGGCCAACAGATGTGCGCTTAAGTACCACTTGTATTTCCTGCGTGTATGAATCCTCGATAGCGGGTTTATGCATGTAACAACAGGTCTCTATAGCTTTAAGACGTCGAAATACGTCTCTACCCTGGGAAAAAAAAATTAAGCCACAATTTTATGTCGAGGAAGGTGCTCTTATACCACTTGTAATATTCCAAATATAAAATAGTATGCAGAACAAAAATAATTAGCTAGAGATGGAAGATAAACAATGATATAACTAGAAAAACACCACAATAATACCATAAGGATACTAGAATAACACCAGAAAGAGCACTTTGATTACTGAGAGAAATGTTCACTTGCCCCTTTGAGGGGGAAACCTCTAGCAAAGTAGATCTCTATTACAATAATATCCAAGACAAAACTTCTCATACCTTCTAACACTATTTATACTAAATATGTCTATCCAAAGAACAATCTAGAGGAAGATCCTTCTAGAAGCAAAAGCTTCTATTAGGTCTTCTTACATTTAACTTATTCTTCCTTATTGTTAGGCCTTATTAATATTGAACTTTATTACATGGAAATATAGTACTCTACATACATGAGGGGTTAGGTCCCTAACAGGGAGAGCCTTGAGGAGTGAGAAGGTGATATTTTTCCTGTCAAAAAAATTGTAAACAGAGAAATAACCTTCTAGCAAATTTAACCATTTTTCTAAGGCATCTGCATCTATCTGACCTTCAAATACGGGAATATAAAAATTAACTTGTACCTTGAAGGGATAAGTTTCTCTAGAGTGATCGTTTGATGAAGATGTGCATGTTGTTATCAGAAGGCGTTGAAGGATGCGGGAAAATTTCTCCATCATTTCATCCCTTTGTCATGCGAGAGCTTGCTCAAGAAACATGTTAATAGAATCTTCTGCTCCATAGTTTTTCTTGTATTCTTCCATGGAGGGTTTCTTGGGTGTGAAAGATCGATTTTCCTCAACAAAGACAAGCTCAAAACCAAACTTGTTATACTCGGCCCTCGTCAGGGAAATGCACTGAAAAATTATCAAGAGTAGCCTGATCTGATACCACTGATCCAGATTATATTCGGAACGAAATGAAAGTAGAGATATTACAATGAAATACACATAAATATTGCGAGAAACAAAGAAATACAACAATACATTATTTCTACTAATGAAAGAAGTGTATAGAGACTGTAAAAGTATAGAGTACAAGACTCGCTAGAATGGTGGAAGCTTTATCTCTAAGAAGATATGTGACGACTATGCTCAATCAGAAGAAGATGAGTTCAATGAGGCTCTGAAGGAATTTTTACAATAAACATGAATTCTAAAACCATAGACATCCAAAAACCTAACCCTGGGAGATGAAGTGCCAAAATTCATGTGGGCCCCATTGGGATAAGTTATTACATCAACTTCCTGAGGTCGTAACTTTTTCATACGATCTCTGTTTTAGGCATGTGATAGCCCGTTGGAAAGGTGTTTTCAAAAACTACACATTATGTTGTCAAAATTTTAAATTGTCAATAGTTTGACTATGGCAAGCCAAAAAAAACTTTGTTTAGGGCCTCAAAACGGCCCCAAAAGTATAGAAAGATGTACTGACATGAAAACTACCAAAATAATCCAGTTGGAATAGGTGGGCAACCACCAATATCCACCTGGGTTTTGTGTAGGGCTTCAAGACAACCTCGTAAGTGAAAAACTCACAATTAAAAAGAGATTTCACCATTACAAAGAGATGTCACCATTACAGAAAAATGTTTTGAACTGAAAACTGTCAAGATGAGCCAAGTGGAATTTGGAACAGGTGGGTGGCCACCAATATCTACCTAGATCAGATCCTCCACCTAATTCTATGGGCCATATATCTCAATATGGAGTTGGTTATGTTAGACCCTCATGCTTTGGCTTCACATTAGGATCTTATCCAAACCTCATGGAGCCATATCCTCAACCATATCCCTCATTTCCTCATGGTGGTTGTTCCTCTCAAGCCTATATATTGAAGGAATTTCCAAGGAGAGGAGGGATCTAACTATAAGCATATCAAACATGTGATATAGTGTGGAAGTAATCAGTCTAAGTATCATCATTGTGAAATTTGTATACTTGTGCAAGGCCTGGATGAGGAGAGCTTGGAGAAGTACTACATCATCATCTATGGTTTGTAAGTGCCTCTTTTTGGATTTCCAATTCAATATATAATTGGCCTATTTCCTTCAAGCTTGTGTATTTTCTCATTTTCTTATATATTGTTGCTCTAATATTCATAGATAGACTTCTATTATATAATCTTGTAGAGTAGGAGATAATTTTTTTCCTTTTCTTTCCATTTCATATCTCATTTGCGTCATGGAGTTTGAAGATCAAGATCAAGGGATTAGAAGCAGCAAGGACAAACGTCGAAATAGGTTCATCGTATTCTTTCTCTCCTTCTCATTTAGATTGGTTAAGATGAGTTTAAGGGGATGTTAGTATCCACTTGTACTATTTTGGTATTGGTATAGGGGTCTATTAATCGAAGGGAAGTTGCATTTGTGCACAAATGAAACATTCCATAAAAACCACGGTCCTAGCCTTCAGTCTTGTTGGAAACATGAAGCAATTCCACTTCCATGAACAACTGGAGCATGAAAAAAAGCTTAATGTTTGAATGAGTTGATAGTGACATTTCGATCCTGTAGAGGATTGAAGAAAATTCGAGAACCGCTACAAAGAAACCTAAAAATTTTGAGTTTGAATGTGAATCATTAGAATTAATTATTTGTATTTGATCATTGATCCAACCATGCTTTACACAATGAAGAACAAAATAAGAAATTTACTATGAAAATTCACTTGAAGAAAGTTAAAAAAAAAATTCAGAGCTCGAATCTAGTTAACTCTTCAAGGGATAAAGGTTGAAAAACTTACAAAGGATCATTTGAAGTCTTTTAACTCAAACCTTTTTTTAATAACAAAATGTTAGCACTATTATGAAATTAAATGAAGAGGTGCATTGAAAAAGACACATTGTTTCAAATTAATACCTATTGAGAGTCTATATAAACAAGAAAGTATGGTGAAAGGAAGGTGTCTCTATGGTCTAATTTAGAATACCAAACAAACAAAGTCCAAGGAAGAACTTGAAATATTCACATGAAGTGAGGGTGGAAGGGAGGAGAAAGGGAGTATTGGAGTCCTCGATAGGTGGGTGGCCATCGGTATCCACCTGGATAAATCCTCCCTCCTTAGGAAGCAATGGTCTCCATTGCATTGAGTTCCCCCATCAGATGAGGAAATTTCTATTGAATTTGGCCCCAGGTGAGCCACTTGCCTTGGTGCATAAGCTACCCTACTTTGATGACTCGATAAAGTTGGATCCTTTTCTATCGAGTGCCCTTGATATATGTGTCCACAATATGATCATTGGATTCCTATTGCATGCAGTCAGGGTTGAGATCTGTTGGTGTCAACTTCTCTGCTATCTCTAAGGTGTCCAATAATGGTGGGAAATATGGTCGAAGGAGAGCCATGTTGAAGACTGGATGCAGACCAAGTAAGGGGGGAATGTTGAGCTCAAAAGAATTGTCACCCACAGCCTTGGTGATGATGTACGACCCATAACGGAGTGGGTAAAGCTTCTGATGGGGCCCAATAAGGCGTTCTTTCTGCAAATGAAACCAAAATTTGTCGCCCACCTGAAATTTATGTGGCACTTGATGTTGATCATGGAATTTATTGTACTTGGCATTAGACTTTTGTATAATATCTTGAACCTATTCGCGGATGTGTTGGATCCGCTCAATGAACCAGGTGGCTTTGTCAGCTTCTAGTGGAGCAAGGGATGAGTCGGTCGAGGTGGTTGCTAGGGGTAGTTCAATATCCATGGGGCCCAATGGTTGGAATCCCTGTTGGACAGTTGAGAGGGGGGGTGAATTAGTTGTTACCGTGCTTAAACAATTATGCCTATTTTAACTCTTTACAAAGCACTCGGTGATAATCACAATAATTCAAGGAAATAAGTAATAGCACATTCAACATCAGTCACACATATGAGATACATAGAGACATAAATTTCCTGAGGAAACCCATAAGGGGTAAAAACCTCTTCTTCTTTACATGATAAGTAATCTTTACATTCTTTACATTATCATACATATGAGCACCAACTCATAATGAGGCTACAACCTCTATTTTTCAAGATGCTACTTGTTGAGAGCACCAACTCTCTGTTTTCTCTAGCACCAACTCCCTAGTTTCTCTAGCACCAACTAGAGGGAAGCATCAACTCCCCAGTGTTCCAACACCAACTAGATGGAATCACCCACTTCCAATCATACAGGCACCAACTTGTAAAACAGAGAATAACAGTTCTCCCTTGCACCACCCTACCACCCTGGTTTTTCTGGCTACAACTAGATGGAAGCTACAACTCCCTTTGTTCAAGCATCCACTTGAACCTCTAAGGACAACAGTCCTCCCTAGAACCTCCCTTCCACCCTGAAATATAAAGCTTTGTTCCTAAAACTTATTACAGCAACATAAAGTTCTTCAATGGCTTACTAGTCTCATCGATGTTCTGCTACACTGCACTGCTCTTTCTACATCAGTGTCTTCTGCACACTCCTCTACACTTTATGTCCTTCTGAATCTATGCATTTTATTTCATGTCCATTTACTGCACCATTCCTCTGTTGTGCATTTCTTCTGCTGCATTCTCACACCTTCTTCACTTGTCTATTCCTTATCACAACAACAACTCCTATCTTCTTCCTTTTGCATTCTTATAATCTCTGTACTCCTTGTGCATCCCCTCTGCTCCTTTCTCTTGCATGCTCTACTCCCCACCAATGTCCACCACATTGGGGTCTTCATTACCACTTTCGCAATACCACCATCTCACTCCTGTGTGCCATGTTGTCTTCCTTTGTTCTGCATCTCCTGCTCCTTTTGAGTGCTCTGCCTGATCATCATGGTAACTCTTCAACTTCTCTGGTGGTTTCCCACACATCCATCATCAATGGGTGTTATACTGAGATTCCTCGGCTTCTCTAGCAGTTGAGACTCTTCATCTTCTCTATCATAGACAAGCTCATCCTCTGGCAGAAACCATCAATTGTTTCTAACAATTACACTCTAGAGTGCAACAGTAGCCCTCCAATCTTATTCAATTTCATCTACACCGTTGGATTGAATTCATTGAATCTTACATTCATTTTCGTCATTTTGGCATTTTGGCATTCGGCAATTCAGCATTCGTGTGATCAAGTGTCTCGACACTCCAAGTTGTGAACCCCAAAACTCTGAAATGGAGCTTGCCACTTCAATATTTTCCCTACAGCTCTTCGATGATGTGACCACCATCGGTGACCGAGTGCTTATCCTTAAAGTGATTTCACAATTTCACAATTCATCATTTCGGCACTTCGGGAATTCTGTCGTGTGGCATCTCGACTCTCCAAGTTGTGGTCCCCGAAATTCCAAAATGGAGCTTGTCAATTTGAGATCTTCTCTACAGCTCTTCGATATCCAGATCAACGGTCCACAATCTGTGGTGATCAGATGGCTATCCTCTGCCCTAGGACTTCATCCTTCGGGACTTTGGGAGAGTGATGGAGTTAAAACTCCCGAAATCAAAAACTCCCGGAGTGAGGTCAGTCTTGTGTCACTCAATGATGTGTCGTGACCCGAGTGGCTGCCATGTGTCACTCAGAATTATGATTTCCAATGGCCTGAAATGCCAAATCAACTTGACACATGTTGTTGTTTGATCGTGCCACGTGTCATTGTCTTCCACCTGTCCTTTCTGACATGGTCTACCACATTCACCTCCTGGATCTGTTGGCCTAGATTACTTCACAATTTCGCATATCAGGATTTCGAAATTCTTGATGTGAATGTTCTTCACTTCCAAGTCCCAGTCTGTGAAACTCTGAAGTGGAGTCAGATTAACTTTTCTTCTTTTCGCACTTCACAACTTTGGGATTCCTATCGTGAGAATCCTTGACATCTCCAACTCTTGGTATCCGAACCTCCGGTATGAAGTCTTTGACATTTCGCAATTTCGCATTTCGCGACTTTAGGTTTCGTGACTTCGGGACTCCTGTTAGTAAGAGTTCTTGACATCCCCAATTCCCGGTATCCGAAATCATGGTATCCGTAACTGTCTCCTGCTTTCGGTATTTCGACATTTCACATTTCGCGATTCCGGGACTCCTGATGATGAAGAGTCTTGACTCTTCCAACTCTCGGTAACCGAAACTCCGAAATGGAGTTATTTCCCAATCTACGAAACTCTTCTCTTATGTGCCTATTTCAGGATTTCGGGATTCCGGATTTCGCAACTCCGAGACTCTTGTGTTGAAGAGTCTCAACTCTTGACTTCTCAATCTCCCGGTATCCGAAACTCCGAAATGGAGTTTACACTTCTAATCTTTTCATGCAATTATTCCTGCGTTGTTGGTCTTCCTTGCATGCATGTTAGCCATCAAATAAACAAGCACACTCTTGCACTCTTCGTGCACCTCTGCACTATCTCTTTTGAGCTTACGTTGTCCATGTTTTTCCATCTCTACATATTTTGATCTTGCCATCAATGACAAGCATACCTGCCTGTAAACATGCCAACAATCTCCCCCTTTGGCATTGATGGAAACCTTGAACGACTGTGCTAATATGTTTGGACCTCCAACTGTAGCATCGGTCCAGACCACTTCTTTTCTCCCCCTTTGACATCAATGTCAAAGAAAAAATGCTCCCCCTAAGCTGTTGCGGTATTTTTAGGAGGTATCAGATATTCAATCAATACAAAACTCCCCCTAACAGGATGGACTCTCTTAGGTGTGAGATAGGATGACACCCATCTTTTGTTTGAGATATTCAAATGGTGTCTTGGCTAGGGTTTAGTAAAGATGTCTGAAATTTGTTCTATGGTTGAAATGTAATGGACCTGAACAACCTAATTGGTGACCTTCTCTCTCATAAAATGGTATTCTATGGGAATATGTTTGGTCTTGGAGTGGAATACAGGATTCTTGGACACACTGATGGAACTCGTGTTATCACAATGAATTGGGATTGGTGCAGCGTATTTTACCTCCAAGCCTACAAGTGTCTGAATCATCCATAATACCTGAGTGCAACAGGTAGCAGCAGCAATGTACTCTACCTCTGTAGTTGATAAAGAAATGGAACCTTGATTTTTACTCAACCATGCTACTAGAGAATCTCCTAAGAAAAACACACCTCCACTCGTGCTTTTCCTTTCATCCATGCAGTTAGCCCAATCAGCATCTAAGTAGGCTGATAATTGAAAATTATGA
>ML803553.1:84767-155747 GCA_009831015.1 Picea engelmannii | reverse complement strand
AGATAGAAACTTACCTTTGTCTCCCATCATATGATTGGAGCATCCACTGTCTATGTACCAAGGGTTCATTTTTCTTTGAGCTGACAACACTAATCCACACTTGTCACTTTCTTTCTTCTTCCAAAACTTGACATTTTCAGCAGAGGAATTCAAATCTGGTTCATAGTTCTTTAATCGTCAATCAACAGATTTATGTCCATAGTTATGACAAATGTATTATTCAATCTCATTGTTCAATAGGTAAAACTTATTGTTGTTGCGTTGTCTACTTAATGACTATTGATTATTTCTTGACCTCCTTAGTTGCATGTCCCTAGACTTAATTTGGCAATTTGAAATATGTGAAGGTTTGTTACTTGGTTGCATCATTCTTTGTTGTGGAAAGTATTTATTCCTTTGAAATCTTAATTGCTCATGTCTAAGTCTTAAGGAACAATTTACAGCTTTGTGACCAAAGTTAGAACAGTAGAAACAATAGCCATAGAAAAATTCTTTGTACCTGGAAAATTGTGGTCTTCTTTGAGAAAACCGATTTCTTCCATGTTGATGACATCTTTCAGCAGGGAGCGCATTATTTCTTAGTTCTACATATTTAGTCCTGGCACCTTTTTCCTTACTTGTCCTAGGCAGCTGATTGTCTTCCTTTGTTTCTGCAGGTTTGTTGTTCTCATTGGCTGTACATTTGACAAACTTGATGGGTTCTTCGTTTCTTGGCTTGCCACTACTTGATCCCTCTTCATAACCCAAACCAGTTTTCAGCTTTGGATTCCTTTGTTGATTTAGAATGGTGGCTAATCCTTCTGAGGCTTTGATACTTGACATATTCTAATTATACAAGGCTTGAAACTTCTCCATCTCTTTCCTAGTTTTCACTACTTCTTGTTCTAATGCTTCACATCTTACCTTCTTTTCTGATAGTTGTCATTTCAGAATGTCTTCGATTTTCTTTGCCTCTTGTAATTCTACTTTTAGTAGGACAAGGTCATCATCAATTTCTTTACTGTCTTTATCGAACTGTATCATCAATTGTCTTTGCTTTCTATTCTTGATTCTTAGTCTGTCAATCTCTTCCAGTGCACTGATTAGTTCTCCTTCCATGTCAACCACAGCTTCTTCTTCATTAACATCACTCCCTGTGTTGTTATTATCATAGTCCTATTTGGCCATAAGTATGAAGTCATTTAGTTTATCTTCAATAGAGGATTCATTGTCTTCATCATCTGAAGGATCATCGTCATTGTTTACGCAAAGACTTTTCTTCTTAAAGTTACTCTCTTTAAAGAAATTTATGTGTTTGTACTTCTCCTCATCATCACGTGTCTGATCCTTTCCTTTGTGGGGACATTTATTTGCAAAATGACCTATCCTACCACAATTGAAACATTTGAAAGGCATTTTACCTTTGTATTTGCATGATCCCTTCTTCAATCTCTTCACAAATTTTTCTTCAATTTCATTGGGCTCAGAATCCTCATTCTTGTCTGCTTTAAATGATGCTTCTCTGGAGGTGGGTTTATCTTTAACTATTCTCATTTCATATGCAGTCAATGTTCCTAGAAGTTGATCAAACTCCAAGGTTTTTAGATCATTAAGTTCTTTTGTAGCAGAGACCTTCGGGTTGAACCTATCTGGGAGAGATCTCAAGATTTTCTGAACTAAAGAAGGTTCCTCAATTTTTTCACCAAGTGCTTTCATTGCATTTACCATTTCTTCTACTCTCATAAAGTATTTTCCAACAGTTTCATCTTCCTTCATCTTGAGTTGTTCAAACTATATTCTGTAGGTTTGAATCTTGGCTTCCTTTACCTTTTCATTACCTTCATAACTGCTAATGAGTTTGTCCCACATTTCTTTGGCATTTCCTAGGTGCATAACTTTTACGAATTATGCTTATGCAAGCCCACTCAAGATAGCATTCATAGCCTTAGCGTTGAAGATAAAATCTAGCTTGTCATCCCTATTAGCTAGTACAACTGGCTTTACATAACCAATGTCTACCACATCCCAGACATCTGCACCTAAAGCCATTATGTAGGTTCTCATTCTAACTTTCCAGAAGACAAAGTTTGTTCCATTGAACAGAGGGGGCTTATTGGTTGAATTTCCTTCATGGCTTGACATGTTTAAGCTCTAGGATCTTCCCTTAGATAAAAGGCGTCGGCTTTGATACCAATTGTTGGAAAACTGAGAGGGGAGGTGAATCAGTTGTTACTGTGCTTAAACAATTATGATTATTTTAACTCTTTACAAAGAACTCAATGATAATCACAATAATTCAGGGAAATAAGTAATAGCACATTCAGCATCAGTCACACATATGAGATACACAGAGACAGATATTTCCTGAGGAAACCCATAAGGGGTAAGAACATCTTCTTCTTTATATGATAAGTAATCTTTACATTCTTTACATTATCATACATATGAGCACCAACTCATAATGAGGCTGCAACCTCTGTTTTGCAAGCTGCTACTTGTTGAGAGAACCAACTCTCTAGTTTCTCTAGCACCAACTAGAAGGAAGCACTAACTCCCTGGTTTCTCTAGCACCAACTAGAGGTAAGCATCAACTCCTCGATGTTCCAGCACCAATTGGATGGAAGCACCAACTTCCAATCATACAAGCACCAACCTGTAAAATAGAGAACAACAGTTCTCCCTTGCACCACCCTGCCACCCTGGTTTTTCTGGCTGCAACCAGATGGAAGCTACAACTCCCTTTGTTCAAGCACCCACTTGAACCTCTGAGGACAACAGTCCTCCCTAGCACCTCCCTTCCACCCTGAAATATAAATCTTTGTTGCTAAAATTTATTACAGTGACATAAAGTTCTTCAATGGCTTACCAGTCTCATCGTTGTTCTGCTACACTGCACCACTCTGTTTGCATCAGTGTCTTCTATACACTCCTCTGTAATTTATGTCCTTCTTAATATATGCACTATATGCCATGTCCATTTACTACACCATTCCTCTGCTGTACATTTCTTCAATTGCGTTCTCACACCTTCTTCACTTGTCTATTCCCTATCACAGCAACAACTCCTCTCTTCTTCCTTTTGCATTCTTATAATCTTTGTCCTCCTTGTGCATCCCCTCTGCTCCTTTCTCCTATATTCTCTTCCCCCGCCAATGTCCACCACATCGGGGTCTTCACTACCACTTTCACAATACCACCGCCTCACTTCTATGCACCAAGTTGTCTTCCTCTGTTCTGTATCTCCTACTCCTTTTGAGTGCTCTGTCTGATCATCATGGTAACTCTTAATCTTTTCTAGTTGTTTCCCACGCATCCATCATCACTTGGTGTTATACTAATATTCCTCATCTTCTCTAGCAGTTGAAACTCTTTGTCTTCTCTGTCATAGATGAACTCATCCTCTGGAAAAAACCATCAATTGCTTCTAATAGTTACACTCTAGAGTGCAATAGTAGCCCTCCGATCTTATTCAATTTCATCTGCACCGTTGGATTGACTTCATTGAATCTTATGTTCATTTTCATCATTTCGGCATTTTGGCATTCGAAAATTTGGCATTCGTGTGATCAAGTGTCTCGACACTCCAAGTCGCAAACCCCGAAACTCCGAAATGGAGCTTGTCGCTTCAATCTTTTCCTTACAGCTCTTCGACGATGTAACCACCATCAGTGACCGAGTGCTTATCCTTAAAGTGCTTTCGTGAATTCGCAATTCGGCATTTTGGCACTTCGAGACTTCTGTTGTGTGGCATCTCGACTCTCCAAGTTGCGGTCCCCAAAATTCCAAAATCGAGCTTGTTGATTCAAGCTCTTCTCTACATCTCTTCGATCTCTAGATCAACGGTCCACAATCTGTAGTGATCGAACGGCTATCCTCTACCCCAGGACTTCGTCTTTTGGGACTTTGGGGGAGTGATGGAGTTAAAACTCCCGAAGCAAAAAATCCCAGAGAGAGGTCAGTTTTGCATCACTCAATGACGTTTTGTGACCAGAGTGGCTGCCATGTGTCACTTGGAATTGTGATTTCTAGTGGCCTGAAATGCCAAATCAACTTGACACTTATCATTGTCTGATCGTGCCACATGTTAGTGTCTTCCACCTGTCCTTTTTGACGTGGTCTACCACATTCACCTCCTCGATCTGTCAGCCTAGATTACTTCGTGATTTCGCATATCGTGATTTCACATATCGCGATTTCGGCATTCTTGATGTCAATGTTCTTCACTTCCAAGTCCCGGTCTGCGAAACTACGAAGTGGAGTCAGATCAACTTTTCCTCTTTTCGCACTTCGCAACTTTGGGATTCCTGTCATGCGATTCCTTGACATATCCAACTCACGGTATCCAGACCTCCGGTATGGAGTCTTTGACATTTCACGATTTCGCATTTTGCGACTTCGGGTTTCGTGACTTTGGGACTCCTGTTAGTAAGATTTGTTCACATCTCCAACTCCCAGTATCCAAAATCACGGTATCCATAACTGTCTCCTGCTTTCGGGATTTCAACGTTTCACATTTCACAATTCCGAGACTCCTAATGATGAAGATTCTTGACTCTTCCAACTCTCGGTAACCGAAACTCTGAAATGGAGTTATTTCCCGATCTGCGAAACTCTTCGTTTATGTGCCTATTTCGGGATTTTGGGATTCTAGATTTCGCAACTCTGGGACTCCTATGTTGAAGAGTCTCAACTCTTGACTTCTCAATCTCTCGGTATCCAAAACTTCAAAATGGAGTTTACACTTCTGATCTTTTCATGCAATTATTCCTGTGTTGTTGGTCTTCCTTGCTTGCATGTTTTCCATCAAATAAACAAGCACACTCTTGCACTCTTCGTGCACCTCTGCACTCTCTCTTCTGAGCTTACGTTGTCCCTATTTTTCCATCGATGCATATTCTGATCTTGCCATCAATGACAAGCATACCTACCTGTAAACATGCCAACAATCCCAACCCCACCTGAAAGTGGTTGTGGTCATTTGAGCTATGCAGGGCTCGGTTGTATCTATGTTGGACATAGGGAAGACTCTCATCCCATGTGCGATGGTGTTTTGAATTGTAGATATGTAGGATATGTACGACCATCTGGTTGATGATCTCAATTTGGAAATTTGTTTGTGGGTGGAAGGCACTAGATTTGGTGAGCTTGGTATTCAGCAGTGACCAGAGGCTTGAACAAAATGAGCTGAGCAATTGGCGGTCACAGTATGAGATAATGGTTTGTGGCAACCCAAAATGTACCCATACTCGTTTAAAGAAGAGCTTAGTAGTGGCTTATGTTGTGATGCTCTTCTTGCAGGCAGTCAGAATCACCATCTTGGAAAAGTGAACAACAAACACAAAAACACATTCATTTCCCCTCTTGGTGGATGGGAGGCCTGACATATAGTCCATTGATATGGATTCCCATGGCTTGTTAGGAGTAGGAATAGGGGTGTACAGGCCCTATTTCTTAGTGTTCGGTTTGGCAATAGCGCAAGCGGTGCAGGACCTAATATACTTGTCGACATCATGTCGAAGTTTCTACCAATAGAAATGTTTTTGCATCACCTCCACTATCTTTTCGACATTAAAGTGTCATTCCACCCGACTGTAGTGAGCTTCGCAAATAAGCTTCATGCGCTCGCTTGATGGAACGCGAAGATGTCCCAAACGACAAAAAATCCCATCCTTAAGATGGAAATTAGCGACCACTGAGTTGACGCCCAACATTTGGTAGGTGGTGGAGAAGTCAGTGTATGTCTCATAGAGGTGGGGGCATCCGAAGGTCTCGTGGCTACAAGAGTCTAGCACCATGGTGAGTGTCGTGACTAGAGGTCGACTGAGGTATTCAACAACTTGGTTGGTACTTCATGTTTTATACTTGATGTTGAGGTGGAACTATTGTAAGTATGTTGGCCACTTCTAATGGAGTTTATTCTGTAATTTTCCTTGGGTCTACATGAACTGTAGTGGCTTGTGAGCAATCACCTGGGCCCCAAATCCCCAAAAAACGTCGTTTAGGGCCTCAAAATGGCCCTAGAAGTTTAGAACCCGAAAAACTGCCAAGGTGGAAAACTGTTTTTTGAGCCAATGGAATAGGTGGCTCGCCACCAATATCCACCTGGATCACTCTTGCAAACTATGACTTGTAAAACAAATATATTTTTTATGATTTTTACATTTAAAATTCGGAGGTCTGTATATTATTATTGATAAATTGTTGTAAATTAATAAAGAATTAATTTAATTTGATAAAAATAAGAAATATTGATTCACCCCCCCTCTCAATATTGAACAACATTCCAACAATTGGTATCAGAGCAGGTTCCTTCACCACATTCTAACCACTTGAAGGCAGATTCTGAGAAATCCAATGGATCAACAAGAAGGAATGTCCTCCAACAGAGCACCATTATTCAAAGGAAATGATTATGCATTCTGGAGTATAAGGATGACAAGTTATCTTATGGCTCTTGGATGTGATGTTTGGATATCTATGGTAAATGGTTACACTACACAAAATATCGTACCTTTAGATGTTGGTGCAAAGAGACTCTGCAATGATAATTCAAGGGGTTTCAATGCAATTATGGGTGGAATAGAAAACCTATTTGTAAAAGTGATGCATTGTAAATCAGAAAAATAAATTTGGGACAAACTTAAAATAATCTATTAAGGAGATGGAAAAGTTAAGAAAGGAAGACCTCAAACCTACAGAGGTTAGTTTGAGATTCTGATGATGAAAGAGAAAGAAAACATTGCAGAATCTTTTCAAAGAGTGGATGAAATAGTCAATTCAATCAGAGCATTGTGAGAAGAGTTAAAAGACAAAATTGTTATTGTCCAAAAGGTGATAAGATCATTACTAATGAATATGAGTCTAGAAAGATCAAGACTCGGGAAGGTGAGTGCAAGGAGTGCATGAAGCCAACACATTATTAAAGTTTTGGTCAAGCTCAAGAGAAAGAGCACAAAGTGTCAGGAGAGAACAAGAGGTCATCTGAAGAGAGAAAAGGGATTGAACCCTTTGATACTGAAGAGTTGAAAGCTCAGAAGAAAGAGCATGGGTACCATGAGGGTACAAGAATTATTCTGGAGGAAAAAAGGGCTAATCCCCTTTGAATTTTGAGAAATTACAAAGCTCAGGAGAGATAGTGTCAGTGTGTGCAATGCCAATGCAAGGAGTGTGAAGGATGAACCATTTGTAGGTTCGAGAGATCAGGAGGGGTAGTCTGAGTTTGCACGGAGTGAGTGAAAAGAGTGCACGAGATTGACAATTATTAAAGTATTGGAGGAGCACAAGGAGTGCACCCAAACTTCATCTAAAGTGATGAAGAAGCTCAGGAGGAGTAGCATTTTCAAAAATGCAAGAAGAGGCCAAGGAGTCACCCCTGCAAAAGAAGATTCAAAGGCCAAGCCTTTGAGAAACTTTGATAAATCCCAATTTCAAAGGGAAGTGGAGTAGCAAAGGAGGAAGCTAGAGAAGCTATCGATCTGGGTTGTAAGAGCATTTATGAGCCATTGGATCAACCCTAGATAGGAGGAGGAATGTATAGGAAAAGAGAACAAATCCCAATCGTCGGATATGAGCACAAAGAACAAGAGTCGTTGGATCAAGGTAAGGAGCATGACAGTTAAGCACCAAAGTCATTTTGACTTCTCCACTTCAGAAGAATTGAGTTGTGGTTGTTAGTGTGAGAAAAAATCCTAAAGCTCTAAAGTCCTGAAGAATATCTTGATCATTGGTGTCAAGAAAACGTGTCAGCATATTGTGAGTGGTTCGGGATTTCAGCACTCCAGGAGAACCGGGTTGTTGTTGTGAAAAGGGAGACAACTCTCAAAGTCCTGAATATCGGAGCAGATATTGAACATTGGCGTAAGGTGTATGTGTCAACAGATCGCAGGGGTTCGGATATTTGGCACAACGGAGGAATTTGGGTGTAAGTTGTTTTGGGTCAAAAATCCACGAAGACTCGAAGGTCTGAATCCATATCGGTCATCTGTTGGTGAGGAAATATGGACCGTTGATCAATACCCTTCAACAGTTCAGTGTTTGGTTTTCTAGAGGTTTGGTTTTTATTAGTAGTAAGAACTCCTTAAGTCCAGAGTTTCGAAGTCAGTCACAGCAGTTGGTTGTTGTGGTGTTGTAAACCATTGATCCGTGAGCCTCCAAAAATTTGCATGTTCGGCGATTCGGTGAGAATTAGTGGTAACGTTATGAAAATCTCTGAAGTCCCAGAGCCCAAAGTAATTCTAGACCATAGATATATATCTAGAACTGATTGTCCCCAAAATATATCACTTAGCTTGGATTCATTCAACATGGTTATGGCCATTTCTTTTACAGTTCTATTTTTCCTTTCAGCAACTCCATTTTGTTAAGTTGTTATAGTTCTTGAGAATTATCTATTTATTCCTTGTTATTCACATAAATCCTTGAATTCATTTGAAGTAAACTCACCTCCATTAACTGATCTTAAGCATTTCATTTTCAACTAGTTCCTTGAATACCCCGAAACATTCAAAAGCTTCTGAATTTTTCTTGAGGAAGTAAACCCAATTCATTCTAGTGTAATAATCAATGAGTAGCATGAATTATTGTTCACCATCCAATTTTTTTGTTCTTGTGGGCCCTGTTATCCCCATTTTTTGGATAACTAAGGAGATGATGTCTTGAGGCCCTTAGGTTGCAGATATGGAGTGTTGAAAGACTACATGACCAACAGTACCCTTTGCATAGATGGAAAACCCACTCACCACCATAGATGGTCACAGGTTTGCAGATAGCATCCACCACACCACTTGGCTTCCAAAAGGTAGTGGGCCTTGCTCCATGAGGTACAAGTCAGTATTATGGTGAGAGTCATTTCAATATTTAAGCCATTTGATTATGTTGTATCTTTTATTGCTCTAGATTGCATGATATGTTCTTGGACATTATTCCTTTTTCTTTGCTTCACCCTTGTGGTTGACATTGTGCCCTAGTAAGTGGTTTTTCTTGGGGATGGGTTTGCTACTGGGAACTCGCTTAATGATCCATCATATCGTTCACGACCATGCTTACCACTTTCCATCATCATTCCCCTCCATTTCCTTATCTCTTGGGATTTTAGGGTATATTGACCCAAGAAGGGGTTGTCCCTCATTCTATGGGAAGAAGTGGATAAAGTCGTAGAGGGGTTGGTGTTGCGTAAAAGATAAAAGCCTTGTATAAACCTTCTAGATGCTTCACCCAGGGATCACCTAAGAAATCAATGAAACACTTATCTTTAAATAAAGGGGACCCACAATATAATAAATAAATGCTTGAAATATTAGTTGAAGGATAGGAGGTATCATCATGATCCGACCTATCACATCCATGGATATCTAGTGGTATGACATTGTCATCATCTGGTCACCAAACCAAGGAAATGGCTCTCAGTTGCATGGCTGAGAGAAAGGAGGTATCATCACGAGCTAGCCTTCTCATTTCGATTAGGTGTTTGTGGGTGACATTTCCATCACCTGGTCACCACGCCAAGGCAATGACCTTAAATCTCTCCTTATGCTATTATGAAAGAAAATATAAAGAAATAAAGATAAAAGGCAATTCATGGGATTGGAAAAAGTGCATTGCGGATGAAGGTACCACACACCCTCTATAAAGGCACCCATGAATGAGACACTATGACCCCTTGTATGTCATGATCCATATGCCCATTGAGTCTTGACCCCAACCACTTCATCCACCTTACATGGCTTAGAGATGGATTTCTTGGAAACTCTCCTTGACTTAGGGTAATATATACCCAATAGGACACCTCATCAACCCTCCAATATTTAAGCTTGACAAGTCACACAGTGTCTTTAAGTTGTTAATTGTTTGATATAGTGATATTTGATTCACATGATTATATGGATTATTTATTGATTGGATTCACTTATCATGATGTTATGACTTGAGATCCTTTGAGGGCGTGCTCATTTGTCTTTGCAGGACCTAGTTGGTGGACAGTTTTTGGAGAACAAGCTTAGCTTGGGCTTCCATGGGGATACAAGCCCACAGGTTGGATATCAAGGATCCACACACCGGATGATAGAGATCAGACCTGGACAACAATGATGATGAATTGGACAGCCTATCTCATCCCTTACTTACCAAGCGATTTTCCCAAGAGGGGAAAAACATTTTACTTTTGAGATTGACATCATGCTTTTGGGGCTAGGGCATGGTGGTGAGGTGCCACTCTTTTGAAACATGGAAATTTGAGGAGGAGAAGGGTCTTCACCATTATGAGAGTGCTTAGATGCTTGACATGTGGCCTTTGGAATCCTATCCATGCTTCTCCAACACCAACGACTTCCGCTAAGTGGAAAAACATCCCCTAAAGGGGTGATGTCCTCCTAAATTAGGGTTGTATTTGTGAAAAAAGTAAACTTTTAAGTGAATTGTTTAACATTATTTTGTTAAGGGGGGGATATTAGGGTTGTTGACCCCTAATCTTGTGGTTTACTCCTTAATTTGTGGACAAACTATGTTATCTACATTTTGTATAAATAGAGATCATAAGATCTCATTTTGAACATAACTCTCCATTGTGAGAGGCTATTGGACTAAACTTTTCACTAGCTATGAGCATTCTCTCTCTCTCTCTCTCTCTCTCTCTCTCTCTCTCTCTCTCTCTCTCTCTCTCTCTCTCTCTCTCTCTCTTTTCACTTGTCTTTGTTTTTCTTGGCTATTGGTGGAAAAGTTATGTGCTAGGCTTGGAATCTCTTTCTCTTTCATGTGGATGGTCTAAATCTTGGAGATAAGGGTTTGTTCAATGCTATTTATGAAATTGGTAAGGGAAATTTGCATATATTGTCTAGTTATATTTCTTTAAATTCTATAATTTGTCACTTGTAAAACCCTTGGGAGAATTATAAGGGCATACACCCTCCCCAAGGTATCTTCATTTGCTTGTTTTGAAGGAGACTATTATGCACAAGTTTCCTTGTAAAATTACAAGGGCGTACACCCTCCAAGGTATTCCTTTTTTGGTTTGTAAAACCTTAGGAATTACAAGGGTGTACACCCCTCGAGAATTGCAAGTCAAAAAATTTTATCCAACCTTAAATTTTGTAAGGTCTATTTTTATTCAAGGTTTTTTGCTAAGAGAAATACAAGGGCATACACCCTCTTGGAATGAACCTAAGAAGTCTAACTATACTTGGGAACTACAATGGCATAAACCCCCAAGTATTTAGCTAAGCTTATTCATATATTTGACCCCATTGCCCAATAGTTTAAGGAACTAATCAATTTCAAGTTTACAAAACATTTGCCTCGACAAACGTGAAATTTCAACCTTTCCAAGCTTTCTCATTTGGATAGTGATCTTGATGTCTTGGGGATTTTTCCAACCTTAGGGCATCCCTTTTCTTCCATGATTTTTCATTGATGTACTAAATGTTTTCCTAGAGCCATTATTATGTAGAAAACCACTAACCCTAGGTTCTAATATCTCACTAACTAGCCCCTAACTTTCCTCCAATTTTCAACCACTAATTCCACTAACTAGGGTGCATTTTTTAGGCTAGTTTTGGGGAATTTGTCCATGGTTTATTTTATGTTGTATGCCATTTAATTCTACATCCATAAGGCTGATATTTTACTGCAGAGAATAATTTAAATGCTGATTTGGATACTTTTTTTTATGATATAAATTGCCATCCACTGCTGCAAATTAGAGACGGAAATATTAACTTTCTTATCCATACTAACATATAGCATTGCAAGGTGTCTTTTCTTGTGTTTTGGGCAGGTACAGGTGCACTAGAAACTGTCTCTTCACTTGGTATCCATTTACCTCTCTTCACTTACCATTTTCAATCAATCTATTCTTCCATCACTTGACCTTCCGGGGAACTTCTTCTTACACTTCCCTTCATCCTTCTCATCCCTCCTAGGGTCTCCAGGATCACCCCCCATGAGTGACCTTAGTTACCCCTCAAGTGTGGTACCTACATCGAGGTGACATTGGGTGTAGGATTCCCAAGTTGTAGCACTTGATTTTGTGGTTGGGTCATAATTTTCCCAACCTACAACTTGTGCTATAACATTTTGGCATCATTGTAGGGGAGGATTTTGAATCCTCTTCGTTCCCTAACAACACTTTGGTAAGCTATCCCAAATCCTTTCCCTTAACTTGCCTGGAAATTCCACCCAAGGGATGTTACCTTTCCATCCTTGATGAACCCTCCTTGAAGTTCATATAGCGACTCCACCTTCCACGAACCCACCTTTCCCTTTTATCCCCTTTCCATCCTTTGATGAGCCCTTATATCATCTGGAGTCTCCATTGAGGTGTCCTTTCAGTCAATGAAAGTATGACACCATGGGATGAACCCCCATCTAGAAATTATGCCTCGAAGAAGGAAATTTTACAAATGGAAAAGGAGGATGTTGTTAATAAAGATGTTGAGGAAATGATGAAGTGCATAAGAGAATTATTTCCTACCCTTCATGATGAAGAAGTATTCAAAGAATAGACATATGAAAAAATTCATTAAGAAGATAATACAATGAGTTGTGACCCTTTTGAATACCTTGATGATGCTTTATTTTGTGACCTTAAAAGTGAAGAAGTATCAGAGGAAATCTTGGATATGACAAATCCCCTTGAAGAAAATAAAGCAAAGAACTATGCTCTCAGAATCAAGATTCTTGTGATGAAGAGGCGGTGGAGGGTCTTTTCTTTAAAAAGAAAGAAAAATTATGATAAAGCACAACATATTAAGGCACCACTATATTTGATCCCACTTGATGAAGGAAAGGTTCTCCAACCTGGTTTACCACCTAGTGTTGAAGCAGCAATTAGTCTTGATGATGAATAATTTGAAGGTCTAGTTGAAGACGTCCATGCCTCTGCTCCTACTGCACACAAAGATGAAAATATGGTTAATTTCAGTCATATTGATGATCTTATGAAAGTGCCCTTTGACATGGTTGATGAGCCTATAGACACTTTCATACAAACTGGAAAACGCAGATGGGATCTTGGTTGTCTCAAATTTTATAGAGACCTCGTCTATGACATTGAGGGTAAATATCAAGCAGAGTGGGTGTCATCATCAGAGGATTTTTCCTCATACACATATGATTCAGATGTTTGGCAACCTGGTGATGATATGGTTACATATTTGTTCTTCCCCTTTGAGGATGAATTGTCACAACATACTCAAAGTGATATCCATTCGTCCTTCAGTACATACCCTTTTGAGGATGCAATTTTTTTTTATGAGGACTTCCAACCCTTGTTCTCAGATGTTGAGTAATACCATTACATGGCCACCTCAAAGCAGTCAGAGGTTCATTCTTCAAAGAGAAATTATTTTCATCTTGTATATTTCCATGGATATTCATAAGGGAAGAGGCAGTTTTTTTCTATACCTGAGACTGTTCCTTAGCTCTTATCCTCTTCTCCAAGAGACCATGTAGTATTCTTTTGATCTCTTGCTTCCTCTCAGTCCTCGAAAAGTAGTGAGTATTTGTGGGCAGATGAAGATGAGCCTTCGTCTACATATAGTATCTGCTGGTTGTGGAGCCTGATTATATTCCTGATTCAGAGGTATTTGTTTTCAGTCATGTTTATACCCCATGAAGACTTTACACCCTGGAAGATTGTACACTCCTGCACATGGGGGAGTAAAGAGGGGGTTTAACCCCTCTACGGGGTCTGGGAAAAATTTCTTTGTAAATGTAAATTGTAATTTCATAGTAAATATGGATCATTCATTATATCGTCGCGGATCTGATGGTAGAAGTTATGTTAGGTTTCTTTTCCTAGAAGGAAACCCTCCTTTATGAGGGAAATGTATTGCAGCTATAGATTATTGTGAATATTGTATTCTGAGATAGGAGACTGTGAGAGAAAGAAGAGGAAGTTATAACGGTTTTGTTGTAGGTTGTATCCCTTCATTTGTTGGATAATAATAAAGGAAGGACCTAGAAATTTATTTGGTGGACGTAGCCCAAACTGGGCGAACCACGTATATCTATGTCTCTATTATATTGTGTATATTCTATGTTTTATTTCCACATTTGATTTATTTTATTGCTCCACAATCCTGTTTTTCTAACAACTCGTAAATCGCGGGAAAGGAGGGTTCTTGGTTCGAGTGGGAGCAATGGCAGAAGATGGAAATTTTAGGGTCAAGAAATTTAATGGCCAAAAATACCAGTTATAGAACATGCAGATGGAAGATTATTTATATCATAAGGATTTATTCCTACCATTGGGTGGAATAGCAAAGAAGTCGACGGCCATGAAGGATGAAGAATGGGATATTCTTGATAGAAAGGTTCTAGGAACGATACGGCCGAGCCTGGAAGCATCGGTGGATTTCAATATTTTGAAAGAAAAGACAACGAAGGAGTTGATGGACGCATTAGCTAAACTGTATGAAAAACCTTCAGCGTCTAATAAGGTATTTCTAATGAAGATATTTTTTAATATGAAGATGTCATAAGGTGGGTCTGTTGCAGATCATTTAAATGAATTTAATACAGTTACTAATCAACTAATTTCTGTAAAAGTGGACTTTGATGGTGAGTTCGGGGATCTTCTAATCTTGTTCTCATTGCCAGAAAGATGGAACGACTTGGTCATGGTTGTAAGTAACACTGTCTCTAGTTCAAATACTTTAAAATTTTATGATGTTTTTGGTGTTATCCTCAGTGAGGAAATGCGGCAGAAAAGCACATGTGAGACATCAGTAATGCATAGAACATGGAGAACAGGGGAAGACAAAAGGATAGAGGAAAGGGTTCAGGGAACCACGGGAATTCTAATAAGGGAATATCCAAATACAGACTGGGAAAGATATAGTTATAGAATTGTGGGAAGAAAGGACATATGAAGAAAGACTACAGAGCTCCAAAGAAACAAAGAGATGGACATCATGAGAAAAATCAGGAAGCAAATGTAACAAGTGATGTGTTACAAGATGCTTTGATTCTTTATGTAGATAATATTTATGAGTCTTGGGTAGTAGATTCAGGGGATTCATTTCATGCCACACCCCATAGGAAACATTTTCTAGATTATGTTCAAGGTGATTTTGGACAGGTTCATTTAAGTGATGATGCACTATGCAAAATTGTTGGAATGGGAAAGGTAAAAATAAAGCAAAGCAATGGAAACCAATGGTTGTTGAAAGAAGTAAGACATGTTCCAGATCTAAGGAAAAATATAATTTAAACAGGGAAGTTGGCAAGTGAAGATTGTATATCCATATTTACAAAGAAGGTGCGGAAGGTCACCAAAGGATCATTGGTGATAGCAAAAGGAGAGAAGGTAGGTACATTGTATTTATGTATTGGTAATACTAACTCTTCTATCTCTTTAGAATCTATAGGAGTGGATACGACATTATGGAACTATAGGCTTGGAAAAATGAGTGAGAAGAGGATGTAGAGACTTTACAAAAGAAATTTTGGGGGGGATCTTAAACAAATTGATTTGGATTTCTGTGAGCATTGTGTTTATGAAAAACAAAAGAGAGTCGGATTTCTCAGAGTCGGAAAAGAAAAAAAGAGTGAAAGGTTAGAGCTTGTGCATACAGATGTATGGGGACCAAATCAAGTATCATCTCTTGGTGGATCTCATTATTATGTTAATTTTATTGATGATGCAACTAGAAAAACTTAGGTTTATTGCATTTAACAAAAATCTAATGTTTTTGATATTTTTAAGAAATGGAAATCTTTGGTCGAAAATGAGAAAGGAAAAAGGTTGAAGTCTCTTAGATTATAAAATGGAGGTGAATGTTGCAACAAGGAGTTTGATGATTATTGTTCATACCATGGGATTCGTAGAGAGAAGACAGTTCCAGGAACACCACAAGAAAATGGTGTGTCAGAAAGGATGAACAGGACAATCATGGAGCGTGCAAGGAGTATGAAATTGCATGTTGGTTTTCCCTTACAGTTATGGGAAGATGTTGTAGATACTATTGTTTACTTAATAAATAGAGGACCTTCAAGATCTTTGGATGGTATAATTCCATAAGAGGCATGGACAGGTAAAAAGGTAAACTATTCTTTTTTGAAGACTTTTGGTTGTGAAGCATTTGTCCATATTGATAAAGAAAATAGAACAAAGCTTGAGGCAAAATCCAAGAAGTGTGCCTTTATTGGATACGGTGTTAATAATTTTGGTTATCGCTTATGGGATTATGAAAATCACAAAATCATTAGGAGTAGAGATGTCATATTCAATGAGAAGGTCATGTACAAAGATCAGTTGCAGGGAAAGATACAAGAAAAAAGAAAAAAGAAAATACATAGTGCTTGATGAGATCACTGAAAAAGAAATTCCAAAGGAACCAGCAAATCAAAATGTACAACAACAGGAACAGCAGGTACCTCAAAATCTTACAAGTGTTTTTAGAATATCTACCAGGTTAAGTAGACCCCATGAATGATACTCTCCTTAATTGTATTATTTATTGTTGATTGATTCTAGTGAACCAGAAAGTTATAAAGAGGCAATGCAGGTAGACACCAAAAAGAAGTGGGAGCAAGGAATTAAAGAGGAAATGGATTCCCTGGTAAATAACAAGATTTGGGATTTGGTTTAGTTGCCTGTAAAAAAAAGAGCATTACAAAATAAATGGGTTTACAAGTTGAAGGAAGAATATCGAGGCAAAAATTGGTACAAGGATAGACATGTTTTAAAGGGTTTTGCACAAAAGAAAGGTATATATTTTGATGAAATATTTTCTCCTTTTGCTAAAATGACTTCAATTAGGACTATTTTAAGTCTTGTGGTAGTAGAAGATTTTCATCTTGAACAGTTATATGTAAAAACAACTTTTCTCCATGGAATTTGGAGGAAGAGATTTATATGCAACAGTCACAGGGGTATGAGGTCAAAGGAAAGGATAATTTGGTATGCAGGTTGAAGAAGAGCTAATATGGCCTAAAGCAAGATCCAAGGTAGTGGTATTTGAAGATTGACAGGTTTATGACAGAACAAGGTTATAGCAGATGTCATTCGTATCACTATGTTTATTTTAAAAGGCTAGAAAATGGAAGCTATATTATCTTGATATTGTATGTAGATGACATGCTTGTTGCAGGATCTAATATGCAGGATATAAATGTGCTCAAGAAGAAATTAGATAATTCATTTGAAATGAAGGATTTGGGTGCTGCAAAGAAAATTCTTGGTATGAGAATAAAAAGAGACAGGAAAAAATGCAAATTGACATTGTCTCAGGGTGAGTACATAGAGAAGGTGTTGGAAAGATTTAGAATGAAGAATGAAAAACTAGTTAGTACACCTTTGTCCATCCATTTCAAATTAACTAAGGAAATGTGTCCCAAGACACAGGAAGAGATAGAATACATGTCCAGGGTCCCTTATTCATCAGCAGTTGGTAGCTTGATGTATGCAATGGTTTGCACAAGAACAGATATTGCACATGCAGTGGGAGTTGTGAGTAGGTATATAAACAATCTAGGTAGAGAACATTGGGAGGTAGTAAAGTGGATTCTTAGGTATTTGAGAGGTACTTCTACTCATGCATTATGTTTTGGTGGTTCAGAAATTGTTCTACATGGATATTTTGATTCATATATGGCAAGTGATAAAGATAGAAGGAGGAGAACCACATGGTATGTTTTTACTATAGGTGGAACAACAGTAAGTTGGATTTTGAAATTGTAAAAGTTTGTTTCACTTTCAAAAACAAAGGTAGATTATATTGTTGCTACAGAGGCTAGTAAAGAAATGATTTGGTTACAGAGGTTTATGGAGGAATTGGGAAGGAAGAAAGAGAATAGTAGGTTGTATTGTGACAATGAGAGTGTCATTTATCTTGAAAAGAACTCAGTGTTGCATTCGAAGACTAAGAATATACAACTCAAGTACCATTTCATACAATTTGTATTGAAAGATGGACATTTGAAGTTGGAAAAGATACACACTAGCTAGAATCTTACAGACATCTTAACAAAGGGAGTAAACAGGGATAAACTGAGTTCCTACTCAGTTTCAGTTTGTCTTCAAGCATGCAAATGAAGATGAGAAATTTTCCAGGTTCAAGAAGGATCATAGTCCATCATATACAACAACGGTGGAGTTGTTGAGATCAGTCTCCAAGTGGGAGATTGTTGGTTGTGGAGATTGATTATCTTCCTGATTGAGAGGTTTTTGTTTTCAGTCGTGTTTATACCCCATGAAGACTCTACACCCTGGAAGAATGTACACTCATCCACGCGGGGGAGTGTAGAGGGGGATTACCCCCTCTACAAGGTCTGGGGGGAAGCAGGCCCCCAGTGGGGGTTCGGGGGCAAATCCCCTGAAGGAAAATTTTCCTTGTAAATGTATATTGTAATTTCATAGTAAATATGGATCATTCATTATAAGGTCATAGATCTGACGGTAGAACTTATGTTAGGGTTTTTTTCCCTAGAAGGAAACCCTCTTTTATGAGGGAAATGTATTGCGACTATGGATTATTGCTAATATTGTATTCTAAGATAGGATACTATGAGAGAAAGAAGAGGAAGTTACAGTGGGTTTGTTGTAGGTTGTATCCCTTCATTTGTTGGATAATAATAAAGGAAGGACCTGGAAATTTCTCTAGTGGACATATCCCACACTGGGTGAACCACATATATCTGTGTCTCTATTGTATTGTGTATCTTATGTGTTTTATTTCCATGTTTGTTTTATTTTATTTCTCCGTGATCCTGTTTTTCTAATAGTATCCCCCTTCAGAGATGGATTGATTAGTCTTGTGGATACACTTTCAAGCAAGATAATCGGGCTGATGGTTTCTCTTTCCAACAAGATTTCCTCCCCCCGCCCATTTTCATGAGTTTTATTTCATGATCAATTATGTGTGTGTTTATACTCATGATTATTATGTGCTTGACTTATATTTCTTGTATTATATGATTAAGCATGGGGGGATATACTTTGACGAGATGATCAAATGGTTGCACTGGTTGTATGACTTCACCTTACATCATCCAACATGTGATCTTTGGGTCACCAAGTCCCCAGGTAAGTAGGTAAGTCATTTTGATTCCCTGTATTTTCATTTTTATTGATCATACTAGTTTAGATGCATTTCATTTTCATTTTTCTCTACTTGCATATTGATTGCATGCTTAGTTTAGAATTTTTTGAAAAAATGTCAAACTTTTTTTTTTCTAGTTTAGTGGGTTTTGATTATGATAATATGAGAACAAGGATGACTAGTCCCTCCTGCACTTTATAGTTTTATGTTTCCTTACAAGAACATATCTACTAGGAGATGTTGTGGTTCTCATGCACTCTACATCGATCACGTGTCCCTAAGTAGGAGCCAGATGTTATCCCCATTTTGTGGATAACTAAGGAGATGATGTCTCGATGCCATAAAGTTGCATATATGGAGTTCTGAGAGACTACATGACCAGCAGTACCCTTTTCAAATATGGAAAACCCACTCACCACCATAGATGGTCACAAGTTTGCAGATATCATCCACTACTCAAGTTGGCTTCCAGAAGGTAGTGGGCCTTGCTCCATGAGGTAAAATTCAGTATTATGGTGAGCATCATTTCAATATTTAGGAAATTTGATTATGTTGTATCTTAGATTTCTCTAGATTTCATGATATGTGCTTGGACATTATGCCTTTTTCCCTGCTTCGCCTTGCTGGTTGACATTGTTCCCTAGTAAGTGGTTTTCCTTGGGGATAGGTTTTCTACTGGGAAATCCCTTAATGATCCATCGTACCATTATCGACCATGCTTACCACTTTCCATCATTATTCCCCTCCATTTCCTTATGTCTTTGGATTTTAGGGTATATTAACCCAAGAAGGGGTTGTCCCTCATTCTATGGGAAGAAGGGGATAAAATCACAGAGGGGTTGGTGTTGGGTAAAATATAAAATCCAAGAAAAATATTTTGGTACCTGGGTGTGGGTGGTATTCTAATTGGTGTTGTTCTTTTGAAACCATGATCTTCTTCTTGGGTATTCTTCATTGTTGTTTGTTGATTCTATGTTCCTCTGAATGCACGATATTCTTCTTGATTCTTCTTTATTTATGGTTTTTATATGTCCTCTTTTAGAGACATTCTTCTTTTTTGATGGAACCCTTGATAGTATTTGCATAACTTATTTGCTCGGCTTCATTTCCTGTCATCATAGAGATTAAACCCTTATCACTTTTATTTTTTTTGTATCCAAGTCCATACTTTTCATAGAATCGTTTTTTTCATCTAGTATTTTGGTGCTACTTTCAAAATTTAGTTGGATGTCCTTCTTTTATAGTTCCTTTCTTATTGAGACAATTTCAGCTTCCAGATTCTCTATTATTTTCTTATTTTCTTCCAATTGCCTCTTGAATGTTTCTTCAACCACTTTGGCTTCTTCCAATTGAATCCTTAGATCTATGATAGTATCCTTGGCTCCTTTAGAATTTTTGTTAGGGTTTTGAAAGCCTTCCTTAAACTTACTTAACTCTTCATTGAGAGACTTGTTTTTCTTCCTTGTTATTCTTAGATCACTTACAGAACTGATCAATTCTACCTCAAGATTCACTTCTCCTTATTCTTCGTAGTCTCATTCATTATTTGAAATAGTTTCATCTTGAGTCTCTAATTCCATTAAGAGTACTCTCCTTGAGTCATTGTCATTATCATCATCTTCATCGGATGAGGAACTATCGTCCTTTGAATATAGGATTTTCTTTTTAGAAAACCTTCCTTTGTTTATTTCCTTGTCTCTTTTCTGATATTTCTTTTCTTTCTTAGGAAATTCTTCTTCATCACTATCTGAACAAATTGCATAAGGACATTTGGAAGAAAAATTGACAACTTCACCAAAATTAAATCATTTGAAAGGAAGGTTACCTTTGTACTTGTTGGTTCCTCTTTTCAGATTTCTCACAAAGTTGACTTCTTCTTCATTGTATGAATCATCACTATTACTAGAGCAGGGTTTTTACCTTGGCTTGTTCTTTCTTGTCTTCTTGTAGGCTTTGAAAGTTGATTTCCTTCTTGATGGATTTTCCTATTGTGTTCTCATTTCATATGTTGCAAGTATTCCATGTAATTCATCCATGCTCAACGGAGCCGGATCTTGTATTTCTTCTAGAGATGATATTTTAGGGTCAAATCTCATTACGAGAGATCTCAGTATATTTTGAACAATAACTAAATTTTCAATCCTTTCTCCCAATCCTCTTATAGTATTCACAATTTCATCAACTCATAGAAAATAAGTTGCAATATCTTCATCTTCCTTCATTCTCATATGTTCAAAATGTCAGTTGTAATTCTTAAGCTTGGCCCCTTTGACTTTAGCATCTCCTTCATAAGAATTCCTAAAGTTGTCCCAGATTTCCTTTGCAAAATCACAATACATAACCTTAAAAAAAATTGAACCTGTTAGACCACTTAGAATGGAATTTATAGCCTATGAATTGTATTCACTGAAATTTTTTCTAGCATTATTTTTTGGGGGAGAAACTAGTGCAGTGTATCTATTTACTACAACTTTCCAAACATCAAATATGTGTGCCTGCAAAAATGCTCTCATTCTTGTGCTCCAAAAAGCATAATTTTCCCATCAAACAATGGTGTTCTATTTTTGGTAAATTCTCCTTTCTTATCCATGATCTTCCTTCCAGTGGTTAGAATGCTCCTAAAGGAACCCACTCTGATACCAATTGTTAGAATATTCAAGAATACTGAGAGGGGGGGTGAATCAATATAGAGTTATTTCAAAAAATGTAACCTTCAATCACTACATAAACATTAACCATTAATCATGTCATTAATCATCACATAAACTCATACACATTGTACACATATTTTTACGTGGAAACCCAACTAGGAAAAAACCATAGAAAATTTTCTTAAGTAGTTTCAATATTTTACAAGCACCAAATTAAAGGAAGCACCTACTGGAAGGAGAAATCAATCCCCTTGGAATATTTTAAATGATGATACAGGATCAAATCTACCTTCAAATACAATCCCAAAATCACTTCTTAAATCTGCATACAAAATTGCTCAAAATTGTACCTCGAATATGCAAATGCGTAAGATTCTCCATGAGATCAATTTTTTCGTTTCTGAATATGAAACTTGGACCTAAGATATTAGGATATTTTATCCTTATAATTAAACAATTTGAATTCAATTTGGACCTACCAAGCTTCAGACATAATTGTTTTATCTCGAACACTTGTTTGGGACTAGTTTTTGGATTAGTCACAAACCGTAACTTCCAACAGGTATAACTTTGTATCTGTAATGAATCAGGATCTGAAACTTGTACCCAATATTATTCTATATATTCCCTAAAATTCCTCTAGTTTTCACTCCTTGAATCATCCCCAAAAACACTTTATAGATAAAATGGAAAGATGAATCGTCTTGAAGAAGAAAACACTAGTTTTAAAAACCTCAACTTCCACTGAGTATAACTCCAAACCCATAATAATTCAAGACCTAAAATTTGTACCCAATATTATTCTCTATATATTATGAAACACCTCTAAGTTTGTCTATCTGAATTGTTATATAAAAAAAATTATATCGAAAATTCCAAGATGACCTTCAAAGAAAACCACAGAACAAAGCATCACAAGACTTCATATTCCCTTGTAATTTCGCCCTTCTTCACTTCATCTTCCATTGAAAATTCGTTCCTCTTCCTTGTCTATGTAGAATTTATGTGATATAAATGCAAAATGAGGATCCTATTATTTATATGAGTCTTCTCCACACGATGGGTACAACCAAGGGTCGCAAATTTTGGGTTGCACCTCTTCCCTAAGGATGGTCGAACTTAGGGGATTATTTTACTTTACTTTAGGGGATTCTTCTCTTGGATTTAGGGGATTCTTCACTTTTCTTTAGGGGATGCTTCACTTGTATTCTTGAAGGATCCATTTGTGTACAACTCAAAGTGGGAAAGTGGAAACAACCACATGTTATCTAATCATGTGAGGGCCATGCTTAAAAGCTACGCCATAAGGGGACCATGTTGGAGTTATATACACTTATGTCAAGGCTCCTAAAGGATCTTCAAGGCTTCTTCAAGTGGAAATATCATCATCACTTTTAAGGGATTATAGGAATTCCTTTAGGGATTCTTCTAAGGTTGACATCAATGACAACAAATTTTCCAACAAAAATATCCCAATACTCCCTCACTAACCAATAAATATCCTTCCTTTCACTCATGGAAGTCCCCTTTCCTACTTTGATGAGTCTTTTACTGTCATTATTACCAATTTTGATTTCCAAGTAATCTTCTTGTTTATCCCTTTTGAACTCTTGTTTATATCCATCATGTATGAAGAAAATTTGTTCTAAAGGAACCAAACCTTGTGGGAGATTATTGATTCAAGTTAGGTATTCAGCTTCAAAAATCTCAACTAGGCCACCCCAATAAAATTTGATTCCACCAAATTCTCCTTCACCAAATAGGAAATGTTACACTTTCTTATCATCACCAAAAACATTCCAATAGTCATAGGTGTCTACGACTGAGGATTTGTATAGAATGCCCATCGTAATTTCACTAGATCTAATGATGTCAATTGAATGGTTAGAAGAAACATTGATTGCAAGGGCATCGACCAGATCATTATGTTCTTTAGGGATGATGTTGAGGGAAAAAACTTTGAATTGGTTGATGAAACTCATCAAAAATTCCTTATATATTTTCAATTGCTCATTCTTTCTAGAATACTCATCTTTAACTTGGAAAATTATGATTTCAGAATCCCCAAACACTTCTAAGAACTTAATGCCCATTTCTTTGGATAATTCTAGGTCGAGGAGTAAGGCTTCATACTCAATCACGTTATTGATAGCCTCGAATTCCAACCTATTTGAGAAACTCAAAGTCTCTTACATGGGAGAGATGAAAACAATTCCAATTCCCTTTCCTAATTGGGACTGTGCTCCATCAAAATACATGGTCCAAATTTCATCCTTCATACCCTTATTTTCTTCTTCATCAATATCAGGGGCCAAGGAGTGAAAAAGAATTGTGTAATTACCCATGTTGTCGTCCATTATGCATACAAACTCATTCATGGGTTCCTTAGGTTCCTCTACATGATATCATCTGAAATGTTATAAGTTCACAAACATACCTTCTCAGTTGTGAATGATGGCATGTGGCAGATCCATTTTAAATGAAACACCAAGATCAATAGAGAATTTTCTAGAAAGAAGCATTCCCCAAGAATATGGTATGTCGATAACCACAACATTGATAAAAATAGCAATGTATGGATAAATAGCCAAATGGACCACCAGATTTTTAATTATACCAAAGACTTTCACCTCTCTAGCATCCATGGAATAGATATTCTTGTAAGTTCAAGTAGTTTTAAGACCTAATTGTTCCATTACCTTCAAAGGCATGATGTTCATGGAGACAGCCGAGTGTAACATACAATTGTGCAATAGCATATTGTAAACATGAAAAGAGATGTATAAAGGGTCATTCTTACCGTCCGAACATCCTATGTTTGTGGTCTAGAGGATAATGGGGACATTTTTGGAGGATTCCTATTTTTCTTCATCCAATCCCAAAACTTCTTTGATTTTCTTTCTTTGTGATGGAATCTTTGCAAACTCCATGAAAGGATAGAGATATAGGATTTTTTGAAGTAAGTAGCTAAATAAATATAGGTATCCTCACAAGTGGATTTTAACATGTCAAACATTGAAACATCACCTAGGGTCTTATCTACTTGGGTCGGTTGCCTCACTATCCAAGTTTGTGGGTCTAGAGTGCTTCCATGGTTTCGAATAGGTGTACTTTGAGATTGCTTAGTTGGAATCACTTGAGGTTGATCTTGATTACCTCTTCACTGGTAGGTAATCCAATCCTTCTCTCGAATTATTATTTTTCTTTCATCTTAAGACGACATAGGGGACAAGGATCTATAAATAGTAGCTATGTCAATATTCCTTGTCCCTTTAACTTTCTCATTCATAGGGTTGGAAATGTTATTGATCATGTCTGGAATTTCTCCCACAAAGTTGTTCAAATCACTTAGGCCTTTTTCATCCACTGGCTAAGTATATCCATTGGAAATCACACACGTTTCAAGATCATGTGGCAAATTGCAAGAATCACACCATTTTGAGACCCTTTGGTCAATCACATAATAATTTGCCTCTAATGGGTTGGGAAAAATTTTCTCTTGATCATGTTCAAGTTTTTTAGGTCTATCCCAACCACCTCTCCCTATCGGTTGAAATCTATTATGTTGGGCTTGCCTTTCTAGGTGGACTATCTTGTTTGCATAGCCCGATTTTGTTGATATATAGTTTCAATCTATATAGAAAAATTGGCCTCCATTCTCTTCATATCATCGGCCAGAAAGGTTAGTGTCTCATTATTAAAACTAGTTGGGTTGATAATATTCTTCTTAGGTTCAGTCTCATTCTTGGAAGAGCTCACCTGGTTGAGTATTCTGAAGGTAGTCAAATTTCTCTCAACCTTGATGGAAGCTTGTTGGGAAGCCATAAGGGTCTGGGGTTCTTGTTTTCTTGGGTGAAAATCTAGGTCCCTATCAAATGAATCTGAGTAGTACATGAGAATTGCATGCAGCTATAGGGGCTTGATATTCTAATTCAACTTCTAGAAAATTTGGGTAAATCTCTTATTGAACTCTTCCAAGGTTTTATTCTCAATATTTTTGGCCATAGTAAGAGCATCTAGGAGATACCTATTACCCTTCTTCTCACCCCATTTTTCCATGAATACATTATTTAACTCAACGAGAGTAATGATGCTATTAGAAAGTAAGGATATCAACCAATTGTATGCATCATCTTCTAAGAATAGGGAAAACAACCTCATCTTAACAACATCATGGTCTAAACCAAACCTAATGACCATGTTTTTAATCTTTCTCCAATGATCTATTGTTAATACAGTTTTATTTCCTTGAAAGGTTGGAAATTTCTCAATGGCCTATTTATCTCAACAAGTCAATCACCTATGATGACTTGAGTCAAATAAACACTATCACTCTCAAAAAGGTATCGGATATCTTCAACAATGAGAGAGCCTAGGTAGGCTTGAAAGATGGGAGCTTCATTGACCTTAAATATTCGGTAGTGAAAGTAATTTTCAATCTCTTCGACCAAAGGAAGGGTTCCTTGAGAGGATACCCTCATGGAATATCTCTTTGGAAAGGGTTCGGAATATGAAGTCTCCAGATGAATTTATCCAAAACTCATCAAAATGAATCCAAAATATATTAACATGGGAAGTGGACTTTCTCCCAAGCAACGATTCCAAAATGTTATCACTCAAACTCTCACCAAGGGAGAGCTTGGGTGAATAGATAGGAAATCGCCCACTTTCACCTTTGTGGCCTTGTCTCTACCCTTCTAGGCTATGGTTTATAACCTAAGGATGGTTTTCCTAGGTGGTAAAACTAGATCCTATCGTTGTAATTAGGATAGGTGAGGTCAAGGGCTTAGTTTGACTCGATTGACTTCTCCTAAGAAATGGTTTGAGATAAGATAGATATTACATTATTTAGTGAAAGATTGGAAATTAATATTTCTTGCAATAATACCCAACATATCACATCAATGCACCATTTTTCATCATTAACCAATTACTATGAAGTAACAACCAATAACAAGCGATGTAAAATATTCAATGGACAACTTGCTAGGTAAAAATCGTATCTATCGTTCACAAGATCATATCCATGAAACTAATCATCATTTTCTAGTGGACCAACAACGTTTTTATGTGCAATTAATGAAGCATTAATGAGTATTCATGAGCCACCTTAAGCATGGAATGAACTCCTATGACAACAACAATTGCTAACAAGTTTATGAAATTTCAAATTTTTCATTCATTCAATAATGTCAACCAATATGTATATACCATGAACCATGTGAAACATCACTATTGTAATGAAATGCCCAGGTACTAAATAGAATGTAAAATATTAGCAGAGGAATAAACAATTCTTATGAGCACATTCAGGTCCAGATTTGAAAGCATATACACCAGTTGTAATATTAATCAGATCTCCAAATTTTTATGTAACCAATTCACTATATCACTAATCATGCATCAACAATGTTCAAACTTCATTTAACCTTGCAAATAATATGGATCGTCATTAAAAACCTAGAGTATAGTGAAATCAACCTTTAAACCAACAAGATAATAGGGAACAATGCATACATTTGACATGTTGTTGGAGGTGATTTGAGGTAGTTTAGGATGGGTATGCACATAATAAACTAGCCAAGAAAATATTCAAGCAAATGATACCTTGAAGGGAAGTAATGGATCCACTATTTCTCACTAGTCTGTTAGCACTCTGTAAATTTTTTCCAACTGATAGAAAAACGACAGAGGAAATTGTTTCAACCAACCTTAGGTTGGATTATGACCCTTCCAACCAGGGAGGGCTCTCTTGGGAATATAGCTATTTAAAATACTCAAAATATTTGGTAATGCACGCACAGAGGTCAGATTCTGCCATAGTATAAAATTTAAAAGTAGTAGGACAAAACAGGAGAGCGGGGCCATTGGGAAATGGGATCAATTCCTAAAAACTTATGAAGATTTATAAGCTATGTGTTCCAAAGGAAACAGAGGAAAAATAGCTATGATGTTCAGCCAAATAAGTAATATGATATGGTAGAGGAAAAGAAATAAAAGGCTACTATCAGCAAGAGGCGTCTAATAGAGGGTGAATATCTCGGTATAGCATCAGAAGAATAAACATAAAGGTTGGATACCAAAAACAGTGCACCACTCAAGGGTGAATTCTGAACCAGAAACCAATAAACACACGACAAGTATAATCAATATGAGAAAGATAACCAGCAAGGTGAGTTATTTCTTTTGCCTAAATACTATCGCTAGCATAAAAACACATACATGAATATGAAATACAAGAAAACATATTGAACATCAACACCGTGATAAATCTCGGCTATCTAAGAAAACCTTCTCTTCTTATATTAAAATCCACAAGAAATTACAAAGTTTTCCTGCTACAAGGGCAGGCCCTTCTCCGGCCAGTCAAACCATTAATTTATCTTTTTAACAATATATATAGATAAATTACATACGAGATCCAAAACGGATCATCTTCTCCAAGATTCCAAAAATAGATATCGTTCACAGAGGGAGTAGCATACCAAAACCGAACTCCTACTTTCTAGGGAACGTTATAAACATAAAACCGAAATTTTTTAGATCTTTACTTTGAATGTCACTTGTCTTCATTATCAAAAGATTCCCTAAAATATACTCAATTTAGCTTGCAATTTATTTCAGTTTTGCAATCTCTTCCTTCAAGGTGTCAAGCCAACCAAGCTGGTTTTCTTTAGTACCTTCGACCGTTCCAACATTAGTCTCCTTCTTCCATCGCTTTCTTCTTTTACTCTTTCTAGCTTGCATGTAGTATCCATATTCATATCCATTGATGATCAAATCCTTCATAATAGGATTCAATCTGATTTCTTCACCTGATCCTAGTTCATCTGCAGATTTTGTGTGAAATTTTGTTGCCAGTATTTGCACAGCATGCCTTTCTTTCTTCTTAATTGATAGTTTTTTCATACTATTCGAATTTCCCAGTTTTTTCAAGGCCAATGGATCTTTCTTCTCCATTTCCTCTGGTTTGCCTGGAAACGGGAGCCCATTTCTCTCAACCATACAAGAATTGGATGAATGATTTAATTTGAGGTTATCCCACTCTGGAATAAAATGCCAATTATTAGAAATAGAGTAATTTCACCTGTGTTTTGAGTAATAGTCGCCATCGAGTGCTAATCATGGGCTACTGACGAAATTCTTTATAGGGATAGAGGCTTATCATGTTCGACCATCGATTTCCAATGATGAGTCTTTAAATCGGTTATTTGGCGGCGCTTACTTGGCATCGCATGAACGAATAGTGCCCAAACAAGTTTCTCAAGATGATTTGACTGGTCGTCAATTTTCCTTTTCACATGTGATCCTTGGATTTAACACATTTAATGACATTTGACCTGTGATTTTGGGGTGTGATTAAGTGGTTTTGATTTCACCCATGTTTCCCCCTGAAATGCATCCTATGGTGCCACATGATCTCAAGACGAAACCATGGTATTCTTATCAGGCCGCTTTCAAAAAATTAACCTCCACGCTAGTTCTCTACCTGACATTCTCCATGGCCATTGACCTATGGCGCCCATGATCTATGACCCATCAGGTCCCATCAACTTCACACTTCTGCTAGACTTAGCCTCATCTGCTAGATATGGCCCCATCCTCCAGTTTATCGCACCTCTACACCGATTTAGCCTCTTGCTAAGTATCAAAACTTGGATTCCATATAAAAAAATTATAGTGATAACATGGGCTCCAACTGGGGATGTTATCCTCCCTATGAGGTAGAAAAGAACAGTAGACCCTATGCCTTATCCTTTGGAGTTTCTCTCACAACAGGTGTGTTATACCTTGACCTGTCACCAATGTCCGTTGAAAACCGAAGTCTGCACACAGATCTCACTCGGAAGTTGAACGTTGGATATACTGCTAACATATAACTGAACACTTTATTTGGAGACCTAAACTTGAAAATGCTTGATCCACAAGCTTATTCACACCTACCTACCCTAACTGCTGAAATGAACTGCTAATCAAGTGAAATCAAAATTCCAATGCATCCATGCCAGCATTTTATCCATTGCTTGTTTACTTTTCACATGCTTGCTCCAAAGCCTGTTTATTGATAACCCATTCAAGAAGTTATATATGAATTCAAATCTTAGAATCTCAAAAATATTGGGACTGTTTATTGTTTCTAAAAAAACTACAAATGGATCTTTCAACACAAGAACAAAACAACAATCATGTTTTACTTTTTCCACTGCATTCTTGCTTTCGTGTGATTTAACCTGTTGATTGCCACCAAGAGGCTGAAAAATCTTCTGAGACTACTGAAAATAACAATATTCTGAATCAAAAGACAATTCTTGCTCAAATGAAACCCCTGGTAGAAAGAAATCCATATCTAACACCAACGTTGATTGGCCATCATATTCATCTCTAAGCTTACAATCCATCATAAGTTGTAAATTTTGATTGTTAAAACTCTCCATATAACATGCCACGGGGTTATCAAACATATGAGAAAATATTTATTTTCGATGAACCAAAATCAAAGGACATGCCATCTTCACAAGTGTTGGTTTTTTTTTGCTCTTCTTATTTATTCTTAGAACCATAATCTTCAAAGGAATCAAGTAAAACATTTGTTTCTTTACGATCTTTCTGCATTTCAGATTGAATCATGACATACGATGTCTTATTGCCTCCTTGAAACTCTATGTCATTTGTTTGTTCATTTCTCAAAGTCTCCATAGATGGGGTCTCAGAGCCTTCATACATGTCCAAGCCACTTATAATTTGAACAACTACATCATTCACAGGGGGAGAAAGACAACTTTGAAACACTTTGTTTTGTTGGAAATCTAGTGGAATATCTTCATCAATTTCAGAAGAAGGCAGATGACTTTGAACAATAACGCTTTTACCATCTTTCTCTATTTTCTCATGACTGGCTCTTGACAATTCAAAGGAAGAGAAACATAATGGAAAATAGCTTTCATTTGCAAGTCTATTGCTTTCTTCATATTCAACATCATGCTTGGAGGGTTTCTGATCTGAAACATTATTAACATTTTTCTTGAGCAATTTGAAAGAAGCAAAACATAATGGCAAGGTTCTTACACCTGATTCAAAAATTTCCTCATTTTCTTCATTGCTATCATATGTACATTTTTCAATTTCTTTGGATTGTTGAACACACTCATTTTCAGATTCATATTTGACCAATGGCTGAAATTTTGAACTAGAAAGACCTTCTTCATAACAAGTAAAAGAGTCATCAAACGCATGAGAATATAGCCACAATTTCTTGTCAATTTGTTTCAGTGAATCAGTGTGATTTGGTATCAGCACACATTCCTTTTCTTCAATTATGATCTTAGCATTTTCTTTCAACAATTTAAATGAAGAAAATCATAAAGGTAAAGAATTTCTTGCAGCTATTTCAATACTTTCTTCTTTGTAAATGTTATATGTAGGTTGATTGCTCTCACTACACTGCTGAAAAGGAACATTTTCTGATAAAAACATGCAAATGGTTGTTCCAGGAAGTCAACATCATCATCATCATCATATTCATCATATATAGGCAAATCAACAACATCTGCAATGTCATCTAATAAGAAAAATCTTGTAACATCAACCTGTTCCTCAACAAGTTGATTTACAAACTCATCTTTTTTACTATCTACAAATGAATATATGAAACAATCAGCTCCATGCTTATCATGGGGTGGATCAGAAGCTACATAATTTCCCTCTCTTTCAATAAGTGGAATATAATCCTTTGCAAAATCATTAGCATTTAAAACTTCAAGAGAACCTATGATATTATAAATTTTATGCTCAAGATTCTAATCAACTGTTCTCTTTTCATATTCACTTTCATGTCCTAGAACATCCAACCCCTCATTTTGAATATGTTCACATGTGTGGATATTGTGTTGAATCTCCTAGGCATCATTAAATATTTGTTGTAAGGTCTTAGGTATTCTTTCCATCAAGAGGAAAGACAAATCTGGATGAAGAGTAGTGGCATACTGGAGCATGGCAGCAGCTTCAGTGGGTTGAATTTATTTGGGAAAATCATAATAAATACTGGAAAACTTCCTATTGAATGTAGAAATAGTTTCATTGCTTTGCCTTTTCAAGGCATAGAATTTTGTAAGTTTTATATCCAGAGATTTCTTCTTACCCCAAAACTTCGAAAAAACACTCTTCAATTCTTCCCATGAGCTAATTGTCTCTGGTTGCAAATGTTTAAACCATTATTTGGTATCTCCTTTCAAGGATTGAGATAAGTCCCTCATACAAACATTTCCATGGTCAATCTCAAACAAATCTATAAAATGCTCAAACTCTTGGATGTGTTTTGCAGCTATGATGGCATCAGGTTCCCCATCAAACATAGGTAGGTACTTATAGTGCTTTGGAGGAAAATCATGAAGGATGTGAGGTAATTTTAAGGGTCTATATTTATGTTGAGTCTTGGAGGGTGTTGGATCAAGTACAGGAGGTGAAATATCAGCCTTGGTTTCATGAGGCTCATCAACTTGGTCATGGTTATCACATGGATCAAATGGAAGATTTTGATCAAAATCAGTGATAAACTGGAGAGATATCTGTATAAATTTAAGAGGAGGATATACAATTTGAAGATTATAATGATCATTATTTGCATGCATCAAGTGAAGAAAAATTTGTTTAGCATGTTCAGGAAAAGACAAAAGGTAATCAATAACAAAAAATATTATGTCTTGGAAAAAACTCAACTTTAGGTACTTGTTTTCTCCCATGATGTGCTTTCATACCTTTGTCAAGGGATATCATCTTCCAATGGAGTCTTTGAATCACATTTGAAGCTTGAGTGGAGTCGCCAATAAAATTTTCAGGTTACCAAGTCTTTGGGCAGTGGAGTCGCCATGAAAATTTTTCATTTCAGATTCTTGAAAATGGATTCGGCAGGTGAATGATATACAACCTTTCTGTGTCTGAATAATTTTCACCATCAGTACTCAGATCTGAACTTTGTCGTTTTACCTAGGAAATATTTCACCTTCGCTCCCCGGCAACGACTCCAGGATGTTAGCACTTTGTAAAAAAAAATGGCTAATAGACAAACGACATAGGTAACAGTTTCAACCAACTTTAGGTTGGATTTTGGCCCTTCCAACCAGAGAGGAATATTTTGGGCATATAGCTATTTAAAATAATCAAAATATTTGGCAATGCACACACAAACGTCAGATTCTGCCATAGTGTAAAATTTAAAAGTAGTAGGACAAAACAGGAGAGCAGGGCCATTTGGCAATGGGGTCAATTCCTAAAAACTTATGAAGATTTATAAGCTATGTATTCTAGAGGGAACAGAGGAAAAATAGGTATGATGTTTAGCCAAATAAGTAATATGAGATGGTAGAGGAAAAGAAATAAAAGGAAACTATCAGCAAGAGGCGTCTAATAGAAGGTGAATCTCTTGGTATAGCATCAGAAGAAGAAACATAAAGGTTGGCTACCAAAAATAGAGCACCACTCAAGGGTCAATTCTGAACCAGAAACCAATAAACACACGACAAGTATAATCAATATGAGAAAGAGCACCAGCAAGGTGAGTTATTTATTTTTCCTAAAGACTATCTCTCATAGAAAAACACATTAATGAATATGAAATACAAGAAAACATATTGAACATCAACACTGTGATGAATCTCGGCTATCTAAGAAAACCTTCTCTTCTTATATTAAAATCCACAAGAAATTACAAAGTTTTCCTGCTACACGGGCAGGCCCTTCTTCGTCCAGTCGAACCATTCATTTATATTTTTAATAGTATATATAGATAAATTACATATGGGATCCAAAATGGATCATCTTCTCCAAGATTCCAAAAATAGATATCGGTCACAGAGGGAGTAACGTACAAAAACCAGACTCCTACTTTCTAGGGAACGTTATAAACATAAAACTAAATTTTTTTAGATCTTTACTCTGAATGCCACTTGTCTGCATCATAACAAGATTCCCTGAAATATACCCAATTTATCTTGCAATTTATTTTAGGTTTGCAATCTCTTCCTTCAAGGTGTCAAGCCAACCAGGTTGGTTTTCTTCAGTACCTTCGACCGTTCCAACTTTAGTCTCCTTCTTTAGTCATTTGTTTCTTTTACTCTTTCCATCTTGCATGTAGTATCTGTCTCCATATCCATTAATGATCAAATCCTTCATAATAGGATTCAATCTGATTTCTTCACCTGATCCTGGTTCATCTGCAAATTTTGTATGAAATTTTTTTGTCGGTATTTGCACAACATGCCTTTCTTTCTTCTTAATTGATAGTTTTGTCATATTATTCGAATTTCCCAGTTTTTTTTAAGGTTGTTGGATATTTATTCTCCATTTCCTCTGGTTTTCCCAGAAAGAGGAGCTTATTTCTCTCAATTGTACAGGAATTGGACGAATGATTTGATTTGCGGTTATCCTACTCTGGAATAAAACATCAATTACCCAAAATAGAGTAATTTCACTTGTGTTTTGAGTAACAGTCACCATCGAGTTCTAATCATGGGATACTGACTAAATTCCTTACAGGGGTAGTGTCTTATCATGTTCAACCATCAATTTCCAATTATGAGTCTTTAAATTGGTTATTTGAAGGTGCTTACTTGGCATCGCACGGACGAATGGCACCCAAACAAGTGTCTCGAGATGATTTGATTGGCCGTCAATTTTCCTTTCCACATGTGATCCTTGGATTTAACACATTTAATGACATTTGACATGTGATTTCAGGGTGTGATTGAGTGGTATCGAGTTCACCCACTTTTCCCCCCAAAATGCATCTGGTGGCACCATGTGATCTCGAGATGAAACCATGGTATTCTTATCGGCCCACTTTCAAAAAATTAACCTCTGTGCTAGTTCTCGACCCAGTGTGCTTCATGACCATTGATCTGTGGTGCCCACGATCTGTGACCCTTCGGGTCCCATCAACTTCACACTTATGCTAGACTTATCCCTGTCCGCTATATATGGCCTCGTCCTCCAGTTTATCACACCTCTACATTAATTTAGCCTCTTGATAAGTCCCAAAACTTCGATTCCATATAAAAAAAATTATAGTGATAGCATAGTGTACCCTGTAGAATTTGACAGTGGAATGGATAGTTTAAACATCATGCAATGAGAGGTAATGTACAACTTCTTGAGGGAAACATGGAGCCAGTTTTGGCATCGTTTGGGATGCATGCATTATCAGGAGAAATACATATTAAAATGTTGCAGAAAAAAACCCTTTTACCACCACAACGTCATTAACCTCAGATCTACTAATTTTGACAATATTTTGAAGAGGTTCTAGACAACAGTTTGAGAGACAACAATAAGGATTTGAGTGAGATTTTTTGTCATTTTCCCAAATCGGTTTGCAAGCCGGATAGATAAGGAACTAGACTACCTTGGAATGTTCATCGTGAGAGATAGAAAAGACATTTTACTCACACAAAATGGCCTCAGAAAACACCAACTTGGGACAACAACTAGAAAAATAACTGATGGGTTAAGAATACCTTCCAAGATTTGGTTCTTAGGACTACATAGTAAAGGCAAGTTAGATCTGAAACAATATTGTGGGAAAATCCCTAGGATTTTATTCCTTGAGGAGTATAGAACATAAATTAATAGAACAAACCCTCAAAACAAACGCTAGCATAAAATATACAATGATGGATCGACTAAAAATAAAAATTTGAGAAGGATATGACAATTAGGCTCAACGATCTAGAAAAAATGATTAAGCAAAGTAAAACCGTAGATTGTAAAACCAAAAAAGTAAAGGAAAATCATTTTGTTTTTTTGGTGGTTGAATACAATGAGAAGACAAGTGCCTTTGGAGGGATCTGGGCTCACTATGTCAATTCCAAGTGAATACTAGGGTTTAATATGAGGTGATGTTGTTGTTACCCAGAGGATTTCCCTTCAAGTGTTACCTAGGGTTAGACGATTCCCTTCAAGGTTGGATGGGAGGATCGTTTCATGTAGAATCCTTTCTGAGTACTATCAAGGTGAACTCAAAGGTTGTCCAAGAAAAAGGACAGATCCCTAGGATGTCCCACCTTAATGTATGAACAATAAATTCAATGATCAAAGGGGGAAGGTTAGAGAACTTACCTTGAGAACCCTTCCAAGTGGATCATTTCACCCTTCTTTGACCTTGTAGTAGCCTTTTTATTCCAACAAACCTTCAAGAGTGCTCATCTAAACCTTGAACAATAGAAAAACATTCACCCAAAAGAAATAGATACTCAAAGAACTCTTTAAGCCATGTTTCTAAGTATTCTCCAATGATTTGAAATGGAGGTGGAGTCTTCCTTTTATAGGTAAAGATCTTCAAATACAATACAATACCATGTGCTAGCTCAAAAACATGAGCTCCAAAACCATTATCCCAATGAAAACCATGGGAAAATACAACAAATAACATAAAACATCTGATAATATCCTCAAAAGGTGAAACGACCTTCTAATAGAGGTCAAAATGCAATGAATATGGCACACGTGTGTACAAAAGAGAGACTAGGAGAGGTGCGGCCCTCAAAAATAGTGCCAACATACAAGGAAATTATCCATAGACAATTCAAACATGTTCCAATAGCTCCAATGTCCTCTAACCAACTTCATCAAACTAATGAATGGTCCAAAAGTAGAATAATGTCCTCAAGAAAGATGATGTCACCACCACATGTTTGAGTCATCCAAGTGTAAAATTCATCAAAATAGGAACGTGTGGGTTCCTCTAGGTGAGCGCTCCTCCAAAAATCAATAATGAGTGGTGCCAAATCATCATAAGGTCCAATTCACCACCTATAATTACCCCCGTAATCTATAATCAATCTCTCCAATGCATTAAATACTCCCATGTTTGCTCCAAGGAGAGTAAATAATGCATGAGCATGCATGCAACATCCAACTGAGTAAGAAGGATGCATGAGTGGTCCATGTGGCATGTATGATGACATGGAATCCCTGTCAAACATGGTCCAATAGCTCCAATGTCATATAATCAACCTCCTCGAACTAAGGTACAGTGCAAAAGTAGAAAAATGACCTCAAGAAAGATGATGTCACCTCCACATGTGTGAGCCATCCAAGTGTAAAATTAATCATAAGAGGCACGTGTGGGATCATCTAGATAAGCACTCCTCCAAAAATCAATAATAAATGGTGTTGCATAAACATAAGGGCCAAGTCACCACTTATAATCACCTATGTAATCTCCAATCAATCTCTCTAATACATTAAATACTCCCAAATTTGGTTCAAGGAGAGTAAATAATGCATAAGCATGCATGCAACATCCAATTGAGCAAGAAGGATTCATATGAGTGGTCCATGTGGCATGTATTATGACATGGAATCCATGCCATGGCTCAATGCACCATCATCGATCCCAATGCAATGAGATGTATCCCAATGCACAATACCCTCTTGAAGTGATGGGTATATCCTCTTAGAAAGCTATTAACAGGTAGCACCTAGTGACATATATTAGCACAACATAATAAATGGGGGTCATTTTTAATACTTTCCTAAGTCTTACCAAGGGGAACGATATTAACCCTTATACATGCATCAAGTCCTAGGAAAACCCATATTCCCTAAGTACCTAGGTGAAAGATAGGAAATAATGAAAAATAATGATGAAAGGGAAGGGGGGATGAGTTTACGTGATGACCCTCAAAGTCTTAGACATGCACAGGTATTTTTATTCATTTATTCATTCATCTGTCTTTCACGAGCTAGTATTTTTATACATAATTGATCAAAATCTGGACCAGGGGTCAAAATTTTGCTCAAATTTCAAAGTGCTCGGAATGCGAAGAAAACAGTGCCATTGTGTCTGTCTCGTCTCCCTGATTCCGGCGGTATATTTACTTTGTCAAATGGACTCTTTATGGAGAAGATATCGCGATCTGTTTGCCAAGCCAAACAAACAAAAAATTTGATGCTGACTGTACAGTTCGTACAGTCCGTATAGTCTGACGTGGCAGGGCCGTATAGACCGTACGATGATGACGTGGTAGATGTTGATAGGTTGACTGTTGATGAATCCGGGAGCGACACGTGTCCTGTAGCTAGCGAATAGTGTGAGGACATGTGGCCCAATCCATGGGCACCACGTGTCACTCCTTTATTGGCTAGTTGGTTTTGTATAAAATGTATTGGAGACCGCGGGGTTCGACCCCCGGACCTCCCCACACAGCTAGCACCTTCGCACGACCGCCCGGCCAATAGGCCATCGATTATTTCTTGTTATGAAAGTGGGTTTAAATGTATTTATGTTTAAACTTTTGTATATTGGGCGGGGGGTCGGGTTGGGGCTAAGCCCTGGCCCATGGTTGTTTGAACTTTCATGTGACCACCGTATATTATATGGCGCGCGGTTATAATGAATGGCGCGGGGGTTTGAACCATAGCCACTCCATTGTATATGCGCGGGGTTTGAAATGTGGCCCACAGTTTATATGTATTGTGCCATATGACCCTAACTGGAGTGCGCGGGAGTGGTTACACGGTTTTTAAAATGGTCAACCACCTTTTATCAAAGTGTGAGGTCACATGGCCATATGCCCAGGTGCCGAGGCGGTTAGGGGTTGGTGCGCCCTTAATCGTCCTATGGTTTGCACTGTTGGCACGATTTCACTTGGTTCCAGGTTTTTACGCCTTAAATGGCGTGTGTGCTGGGTTCAAGCACAAAGGGTGCGTTTTGGCGAACCAGTTTCAGCAAGCTTGAAGGAGGAAAATGGCAAGAGGCCTATCTTCCTCATCTTTTGGCCGATTGAGGTGCCATAAAAGCCCAGCTAGGGGTTTTTGGACGTCCTGAATCCATTGGCACTATTATCAAGGCCATTTGAAGACTTCTTTTGAATGTTTTTATCCATTTAAGTTTCAGCAAGCTCTAGGGAGCTTGAAGCCCTCATTGATGGAGGACATGTTTTGGTGAGCCTATGTTTGTTTTCTATGATTGAATAATCATGTTTGGCTAATTGATATGCTATGAACACATTGGGACAGGTTTCAGAGGCTTTTGAGGACTTTTACAGGTGTTTTTTTCCAAAGAGAATCTCGGGGAAGCTTATGGCCACATGTAGAAGAGGTCATGCCCGGATGAGCCATGATCCGTTTTCAGAGTTCTATTAGTCATTTTTGGGGTTTTTATGTGTTCTGATATCAATGGTATAGTCTACTTTTCCATTGGAGTTGAGAAGAAACTTGTAAAAGAACTTTTGACTAATTAATCCCAGAGAGCCAAGTCCATTGATGGAGGCTCAAGGAGATGTAGCCCGGAGGGGGGTGAACTCCTTTATCATATTGTTCTTGTTGTGAGTTTGATGGTTTATTTGCTGCAAGTTGTGATGTTGTGTATTTATTTCAAGTACATATTTAACCATCTAAAAGAACATTTCCTCACACATAAGAATTTTAAAGAAGATACATGAACTTAACACATAATTTTATCTTGCATATTTTAACACATGAAGCAAGGTCCTGTAAAGTTTATTTTTATGAAGTAGAGGGTGCTTGCATAGCATAACAAGTTAGCCTCCTATTTTCAGATCAGGTGGTATCAGAGCATAGTTTGTTTTTCTCATGTGTTTGCCATTGATAGTTTGAGATTTAGCTATTGGTTTTTGTGCAAGTTTTGTGTTGAAGTTGGATATCTTCCAAGGATGGCAGAAGCTTCAAGCATTAATAGTTCTCATACATTTTCATTATCTTCATTCTTTGACAAAGAAGAAATTATAATCATGAGAGATTTGATGAAAGAGATGTGTGAAGACATAAATGTGCGCATTGTCCTTGAAGAGCAGTTGATGACCATGAAGGAGGAGAAAGACCAGCTTCTTGCAAAGTTGCATGAGATGGAGATTCAACTCCATGAGGCAAAGGAAACCCTTACCAAGTACATGCATGAACATAAGGTATGCAATGTTAGTTTATCTTCTAATTCCTCTCAAGATGAAAGTTTTGGTGTTTTTGAAAATCACACAAGAGGAATAGGGTCCAAGATATTGTTAAAAATGGGCTATGAAGGTAGAGGTTTGGGCAAGTATGCACAAGGCATTGTTGAGCCTATTGTTGTTGAAGAAAGACCTAGGTATTGTGGTCTTGGATATGAACAAATTGATGGAGCATATTCCAAAGTCGAGGAGACAAGGGGAAAAGTTCCAAGAACAAATTTTGTTCTAAGTTCACCTCCTCAAGAAGGCTTTAAAGGTGAAAGTTCAAGAACTTTTATTGAAAGTTCAATCCCTCCAGCATGCAAGGGTTGTGTTCAAGATGAATGCAAATGTGTGAAATGAAAAAGTTGTGACAGCGATGAGGACAAGAACACTATTGATGGTCTTCAAAGGAGAGATTGTAACTCTTCAGATTCACCTCCTCAAAGAGGCGATAAAGGTGAATGTTCAAGGTATAATTCTGCTTATCATTCAGTTGCTTTTGATTATGCTAAGCATGATAAATTTATATGTAAAAATGGAAGAAAGAATCCATGTACATATTTTGGTTTGTATAACCATCATGTTTGAAATGTTGGAAAAGATTAACTGCTTTCAGGAAACTTTCTAAGCAAAGACAGCATGAAAAGAGGATGCAAAAGATTTGCACTCATTGTCAGAAGCAGGGCCATCTCACTGACCAATGTTGGACGTTGCATCCAACCACTCATCCACAGCACAAGAAGCAGATGGATAAAGAGATTGGAAGAGGAGATTCCATAATCGATGTGAGTCAGGATGATTCACAAGAGGACGATTTCCAACAGAAAAAGTCACCGTTGAGTTGGCTTGGTAAGAAATGGTTGGATTTCTTGAGCAAGTAAAGCTTGCATTTTCTGTTGTAAATTCACTTTTCAGCGTTATGTGTGCATTTATGGGAAGCATGATAAGTTGCAGTAGTTTATCACAACTTGCATGGTGCAAGTTGCATGTGAATGCAATTCATTTTGAAGGCATTTTTTTGTTTCATAAATTCGCCAGGAGGATGCAAAAGATGGATATGATGTTCACTTGTTGCAGCCATTTATATTTTTCATGTTCAGCTCTTAAGTATCCACATGTTTTGGGTTATGTACTTATGTTTGTACTGGAAGGAGAGTTGAAGAGTCAGGCACATGCATTTGTTTTTATGTATGTGTAAGCAGTGAATCTGGTGATGGTTCATCATGAATGATTCATGATTGATACATGATTATGTATCATGTTTGTCGACTTGTCATTGAGAAGGTCGATATGTTGCAAATGAGTTTCGACTGGTGTTGATGATTTTCTGACGACTATGTTGTGTCGATCGTGTTGATCGACTTGTGTTTAGTCGATGGTGTTTATTGACTTGAAAGTTGATTTTGAGTACACCATGATGCAAGAAAATGCCAATTTCTTTGATAAAGTACGAGATGCGACAGTTTGTTTGAAGAGAAAAAGATTTTGTTGGCATCATTTTTCAGTCTTGTATAATTTGTTTTCAAGATTGATGGTTTTCTTGGCTTGTGACAAGATGTCGCAGGAAAGCTTTTGCAGCCATTAGAGAGCAGATTGTGTTGATGACAAAGAGTTCAAAAGAGGTACTTGATTCTTAATGGGAAGGTTGGTATTCTTCCAAGCACAGAGAGAACAGTGGGTCAACAGCAGCCAGAGAACAGTGGTTGAGGGACATAGCAGTTGCAGTGCAGGGCATGACAAAGAATTCAGGTGATTGTCGAAAATATTTTGATATAAATTGAAAGCAGATAGATAATCATAAGCTTTTGTGGGTCCAAAATCCTTTCAGTGGGAAGGTGTGATCAAAATCTGGACCAGGGGTCAAAAATTTTCTCAAATTTCAAAGTGCTCGGAATGCGACAAAAATAGTGCCATTGCGTCTGTATCGCCTTCCTGATTCCAGAGGTATATTTACTTTGTCAAATGGACTCCGTATGGAGAATATATCGTGATATGTTCGCCAAGCCAAACAGGCAAAAACATTTATGCTGACTGTACAGTCCATACAGTCCGTACAATCTGACATGGCAGGGTCGTACAGACCGTATGATGATGATGTGGCAGATGTTGATAGGTTGACTGTTGACGAATCCAGGAGCGACACGTGTCCTATAGCTGGCAAATAGTGTGAGGACACGTGTCCCAATCCATGGGTGCCATGTGTCACTCGTTTATTGGCTAGTTGGTTTTATATAAAATGTATTGGAGGCAGCGGGGTTCGACCCCCAGACCTCCCCACACAGCTAGCACCTTCGCACGACCGCCCGGCCAATAGGCCACTGATTATTGCTTGTTATGAAAGTGGGTTTAAATGTATTTATGTTTAAACTTTTGTATATTGGGCGGGGGGTCGGGTCGGGGCTAAGCCCTGGCCCATGGTTGTTTGAACTTTCATGTGACCACCGTATATTATATGGCGCGCGGTTATAATGAATGGCACAGGGGTTTGAACCATAGCCACTCCATTGTATATGTGAGGGGTTTGAAACGTGGCCCACGGTTTATATGTATTGCACCATATGACCCTAACTGGAGCGCGCGGAGTGGTTACACGGTTTTTAAAACGGTCAACCACCTTTTATCAAAGCGTGAGGTCACATGGCCATATGCCCAGGTGCCGAGGTGGTTAGGGGTTGGCGTGCCCTTAACCATCCTATGGTTTGCACCGTTGGCACGGTTGTGCCCGGTGTCGGGTTTTTACGCCTTAAATGGCGTGTGTGCTGGGTTCAACCACAAAGGGTGTGTTTTGGCGAACCAGTTTCAACAAGCTTGAAGGAGGAAAATGGCAAGAGGCCTATCTTCCTCATCTTTTGGCTGATTGAGGTGTTGTAAAAGCCCATCTAGGGGTTTTTGGACGTCCTGAATCCATTGGCACTATTATCAAGGCCATTTGAAGACTTATTTTGAAGGTTTTTAGCCATTGAATTTTCAGCAAGCTCTAGGGAGCTTGAAGCCCTCATTGATGGAGGACATGTTTTGGTGAGCCTATGTTTGTTTTCTATGATTGAATAATCATGTTTGGCTAATTGATATGCTCTGAACACATTGGGACGGGTTTCAGAGGATTTTGAGGACTTTTACAGGTGTTTTTTGCCAAAGAGAAGCTCAGGGGAGCTTATGGCCACATGTAGAAGAGGTCATGCCCAGATGAGCCATGATCCGTTTTCAGAGTTCTATTAGTCATTTTTGGGGTTTTTATGTGTTCTGATATCAATGGTATAGTCTGTTTTTCCATTGGATTTGAGCAGCAACTTGTAAAATAACTTTTGACTAATTAATCCCAAAGAGCCAAGTCCATTGATGGAGGCTCAAGGAGATGTAGCCCGGAGGGGGGTGAACTCCTTTATCATATTGTTCTTGTTGTGAGTTTGATGGTTTATTTGCTACAAGTTGTGATGTTGTGTATTTATTTCAAGTATATATTTAACCATCTAAAAGAACATTTCCTCACACATAAGCATTTACAAGAAGATACATGAACTTAACACATAAGTTTATCTTGCATATTTTAACACATGAAGCAAGGTCCTGTAAAGTTTATTTTTATGAAGTAGAGGGTGATTGCATAGCATAACAAGTTAGCCTTCTATTTTCAGATCAATAATAGCCTTCAATAGGGAGCTTATCATTGAGTTACTTGGTCGTCAACATTGTTTCTTAATTCCCCTTTAATCCTTTTTCTTTAAATGTTCAGTTTATCTAACAATTCCCTTTTAATTAGATATTCATAGAAAAATCAGGGACTAGGGGCATTCGACTCATATCAAGGGGTATTGCTAAAGATTTATATTTATCTTTTGACTTTAGCTCTTCACCTATTAGCCTCATTTGGTTTATTGATTTAGGCTTTCTATTTTGACATTTCCCTTTGACCTTTGAGAAATCATACATGACCAGGATGCAATTTTTATATGAATGGAATGAATGATACTGAGAAGATGGAAAATGGTTAGTATGGTTAGGATGTGGACAACACTATCTAAAATAGGTACCCATTAGTATAGGTTAACCCAAGAAATGACATACTTATAATAGAAAATATGTTCCACAAGGTACTACAAGGAAAAAAATAAACCACATGTTATGAAGTGCCACTAGATATCAATAGGTGTTTACCACTTTACGACAAGCTAAGAAGTCATATCATCACATCCAAATGAACATTGATACATGGAATGAAAAAATGAAGTATATTGGAACCAAATCATACCATCTACAGTGTATCTCTAAGGAAATATATGAAAGTGAACTATACCACAACTGAGCTAGCACGATCATATATCTAGTGGAGATCAAGAGAAACTTTGTCTATATCTAGTGAAGATAATCATGACACCTCATGCAAGCAGCAACATGACACCCTTGTGAAGGTATCCAAAAACATTTCACCCTTGAGGGCATAACAGTACACCATTAGTGATTGTATTCTAGCTAGTTTGAGGACTTCATTTGAGGGGTGAGAGAGGGTGTCCTTTACAAGTTACTTTCTCATCCAATGGCACTTGTACATTGGACCAGTGGGAAGATAGAATATTCTTCTAACTTTGAGGAGGCATATGCAAATAATGCATGGTGGGATGTCATGGAGACAAGTTTAGAACCTATTATGGATGTCGCGATGGCATTTTGTCTTGATGGATACAGTGATACATCTACAACTTATAGGATCAATATTTCGACACAATGGGAGATTGTCGTGTGAGGAGCAGGGATCAAGGTGAACTATACCATAGTTGAGCTAGCATGATCATATATTTGGTGGAGATCAAGAGAAACTTTGTCTAGATCTAGTGACTATGATCATGACACTTCATGCAAGCAACAACATGACACATATGCGAGGATATCCAAAAAGTTGTCACCCTTGAGGGGGTAACAGTACACCATCGGTGATTTTAGTCTAGATAGTTTGAGTACATCACTTGAGAGGTGAGAAAAGGTGACCTTTACAAGTTACTTGCTCATCCAATGGCACTTGCACATTGGACCAGTGAGAGGCTAGAATATTCTTCTAACTTTGAGGAGGCATATGCAAAGCATGCATAGTGGGATGCCATGGAGACAAGTTAAAAACCTATTATGGATGTCATGATAGCATATTTTCTTAATGGATACAGTGATACATATACAAATTATAGGATTGATATTCTGACAAAATGGGAGACTATTGTAAGTAGAGATGTGATATTTGATGAGGATGTGAAATATTCTCGTTCATAGGATTCTCCTCCAGTGATTGAGGAGAATGTGGAGATTGTTGTTCTAGACACTAATTCAATGACTCGAGATGAGTCGGATTCAAAGGGAGTTGAAGTGAGATTGAGCATGGATATGTCCTTGCCTACTCCAACTTGTAGGAATTTGAGATGGCTTACCAAAACATTACAAGATGCACAAGAGTATGTAGGAGCACCTAGATTTTTAGTAGCGGTGAGTGTACCTCCTAGGATATATGCTAGTCATGTTGCAAAGGTTTCTTGCATCTATTGGCCTTCCAATTTTCCATTCAAGGAAAGGTGTGATACCTTGATGGAGGATAATGCTTAGATTGATTCCAAGTTTGTAGTTGTTTGGAGTGTTGTAGAGTACAGGGACCAAGTTGATGGATTATCTCAACTAGAGGGTTTCACATGAATTCTCTTTGAAAAAAAAGAGTTTCCCATGATGTTACCCTTGCTTTAGGATCCTCTCAGGATGAGGGCATTGACCTATTTCAATTTTTTTCAGGTGTCGAAGGATTTGAGGTACACAAGATGGATTATCATGATGATAGGTTGTTGATGGCCTTGCATGGGTTGTTACCTATACCACAAACTTTGTATTCCAATATCAAGGAGTTGAATTGTGTATGTTTATATCATTGCGACTTTGATATATCTAATCCACTTGTATTAATCATGTATGGAGATATTATTATCATTACAAGATGTCTTAAACAAATCATGGTGTGGTGTTGGTTTATGTTGGTCCATGATGTTGACTTGGAGGATTTTGAATTTTGGCAAGTCTCTTTTGTTCCAGGGTTATGTTTCTTCATATTCACAAGTGTTCATTATTATTTGGATAGAGACACTATGATAGCAGCATGGGTGATAGATTCTTTATAGGAAAGTGGTCAATTCCAAGACCACATCTAGTAAAGATTTGCAAGTAGCAGTTTTGGTGGAGTTGTATAGGGAGTTGACAAGTGTCATTGTAAGAACTTTCCTCATAAAGAGGGAGTGTTAAATTTTGGGGTTACTATAAAAGTATTGACACCATATTTGGAGAATTTCATGAGATTTGGAGGTACAAGGTGTATGTTCAACCACCCTATGGTCCAATATGGCTTGGTGTGTGGGAGATGATCAACGATGGGTTTTCATGGTGGAGATAGTTTTCTCAGTGATTGATTGAGATCGGTGAGGTTCTGGTTTTTTATTCTTTCCCTATGCATTGGAGTTCTCTTAATAGTTTGGTGGACACCCTCCATTGTGACCACATGGAGAGTTCACTTGCTTGGATAATTCCCTACTTGGGAGGAGCAGTGTTGTGCATCATAAAGGGGTGCATCAAGTCCTAGATAGAATGGGGATACTTGGATTTCTATTTGGAGGCTTGGAGTAGGCCCGTAGATTCTTTTTCTATGAAAATGTCCGTATAGGGGGAAAATAACCCAATGGAGTACATTGATTAGGAGGATTGATGGAGTACATTGAGGCATGTGATGGAGAGATGTGGACATACCTTGTGTAGCTACATCATCTTGGAGACATTTCTCTGTATGGCATCACCTTGGAGCATGACATGTGTACTTTGGAGTAGAGTGTTTCACTTGTGTTCGCCTACAACTGCTCATTGTAGGTTGTTTGTAACGGTATTGACCCACATTGTATTGTTGGCATCCCTTACCTCCCATACATATAGATAAAAGATAAATTCATATCATTCATTATCATGATCATACTCTTCTCTTTGTACTTTTCTTCTTGGAGTGATTCGCAAGGGTTCATGAGGAAACCTTGGGCGAAGTTATACATGGAAGGAGGTTGTCTTTGTTGGAGATTGTTCTTGCGACTATGGTTTATTCTTGTGAAGAAGAAGACATTGGAGATGATCATCATATCACATCCACTCATCTTGTATTCACTCTTGTGTTGAGATGTGACCTGGAGTGAAGTGTGAAATGGTATACTCTCTCTCTCTCTCATGGTATTCACTTGCACTTGATCTCTCTCTCTCTCTTGGAGTTGGTAGGGTTTCTTGATCTTCTTGGAATATATTGGAATATCTTGGAAGTCTAAGGTTAGGGTTTGTCCCTTGAAGGTTTGAGATTATGGTTTTGTGTTAAAACCCTAGGGTATCTTTGGTGGAGAAGGAGAAGATAAGATGGTGTCTTTCCTTGGAGGATGTGCTTGAGTGATTCTATCATATTGGAGATCCTTAGTTGACCTAGGACTTTCATATTTTTCCTAGCTAGGGTTTTGGAGAGCTAGTGGACTTGTACTAGTATTGAGAGAAGGCTATAGCATGTACATGTAATTCATAGTGAGAATATTAATGAATTTGTCAACAGTCCAAAATGTGTGCATTTTCCAGATTTGGTTTTCAGCCATATATGTTCTTCATGTATCGTTCTTTACAACTATATATGTCTGGATGATTTGGAATAAGTAAAAGGACAATTGTCAGGTGATTTGACATCATCATTCAAGAATATAAGGGTTTGTTTTTTGTTGCTATACATATTGTTTTACCACTTTTATAATTGCCATAAAAGTAAATTTTCAGATCCGGTTTATGTGGGATCAGTTGCGCTAGAGGGATGGAATTTATCCTTGTTTGGTATCTTTTCTCCTTGGATTGCCTAAAAGATTTGGTTGTTAGAAAGTTTATATTGCACTCTTTCCATCATTATTTTATACTATTTTATAACATGCCTAAATATGAAAATTCACAAGGTTAAAATCCAAGAAACCTCTAGTCAAAGAGGTAAAAAATTGGTTTTGCATTAAAACTCAATTTAGGAAGAAATTTTTACACACTCTTGGAGATATAACTCTTGAAGCTAAAACAAAAAGTTTCGCTCTCTTTTTCCTCTTTTTAAATTGAAATTGTAAACTTGGGATAAGTAACCCAGGGATAAAGCATTAATCACCTAACCAAGTTTATTTCATGATCCCCATGTTGTAACTTACCATTAACACCCTCTACTTTCGCAAATAAAGCAAACCTAACACTAGTTATGGAAGCATTAGATTCCACATGAATGCCACCCATTACAAATCCCTTATTGCAAGTTGCTTGTGGCATAGAATCAATGACAACATTTCCATTGGACATTGTGAGCTTGTCTATAGGCAAGTATGCCCTAATTAGTTCCCTCAAAACACACACTCTCTATGTTACTTTGCAATTATTATTATTATTATGTTCACGGAAGAGTAGTTTCCCTTCACAATAATACCATCGAGACCAACATAAATCTATATCATCACAATGTATGTCATCATTAGGCACACATATACTACCTTCAAATGAAAACCCTATTATTTGCAATTCCTTTTGGATTTTGAATGATATTGGAAAGTAATAACTAATCGCACAATCATCGAGAATTCACAAAGGAGTAGCAAATAAGAGAACCCTCTACTTCAGGTGAACCATGTGAACCTAACCCTCATCATGGAAGCATTAATGGATTATTGATATTTGATGAGTTGAACGAAAATGTTTTGGAGGAATTCATTGCTTATGTTCATGATTGTTTCAATCTACACATAAATGCCACCCATTACAAATCCCTTTTTGTAAGTTTTTTGTGGCATAGCATCAATGACAACATTGTCACTGGACATTCTGAGCTTGTCTATAGGAAAGTATGCCCTAATTAGTCCCCTCACAAACACTCTCTCTCTATGTTCCTTTGCAATTATTATTATTATGTTCACGGGATAGTAGTTTCCCTTCACAATAATAACATTGATACCAACATAAATATATACCATCACAATGTATGTCATCATTAGGCACACATATACTACCTTCAAATGAAAACCCTATTATATCCAATGCCTTTTGGATTCTGAATGATATTAGAAAGTAAAAACTAATTGCACAATCATCGAGAATTCACAAAGCAGTAGCAAACAAGAGCATCCCACCAACCCCACTCTTAGACACATTTTCAAATATTAGATTAAATTAATCATATATGGTAAGAGGAAATTCATGAAAAACATTCTTTGATGGCCTTTTTAACGAGTCCCGTGTCGGTAATAGAACCTACATGGAGATGGATCACATCGGATGTCCCCACCTCAAAAAGGTACCAAGTTATAAAGGCACAACAAAAGAAGCAAATTGCATCCCCAAAACAATTTGTAAGCCACTTAAATAAATAAAACTATGCTAAGAGAAGAGCTCGGGCCACAATATAGGAAGCATAGTGCATCCTCAAAACAGTTTATAGGTCACTTAAATAAACAAAAAAATTTCTTAGAGCAAGAACAATGGTTAGAAAAAGGAATGGTCATCAACATGCATGCCAATACAAATTCAATGGCTTCCTCTACTTTCTAATATCATGTAAAACTAACCCTGGTCATGGAAGCATTAGATTCCTAATATATGGTGTGTTGAACAACAAAGTTTTGAAATAATTCAACACTTATGTTAGAGATTGCTTCAAGCTAACCAGCAATGGTGTTCATTACAAGGTCGTTACACAGGTCTACCACATACTTTGTGGTGTGGCATCACCCTCATCGTTTCCCTTGGACATTGTGAACTTGTATGCAAGGAGCTTAGTTCTAATTAGTCCCCTCATAGACACTCAATCTATGCCTTTGCAATCAATATTCTTAATTATATTCAAGAGATGTTTTCATTCATAGAATTCATTGTATGTTTTTTTAGGTGATTCGTGAGCACAAAGTTTATAACCCCACAAAGAAGAGGTATTGTGATAGAACTTGGGAAATCACTTCAAGGTTTGAAAGCTTTAAGGTGGAGCATATGTATTATCAACATAACTAGGTTTCTTATTCACTATCACAAGAAGCATTTTCAAACACATTTGTAGGCCAGGGTATATGTTCCTAGCACAAGATTTTCCAAAGGTGCAAGGATGTTCAGATATGTTATGGAATGCATTCTAAAGCATAAAAATGATGATTACCCCTAGATACAGTGCACTCTGCACACAATTCAGTACTTTTACTCGAATCTTATGTAGATGTTTGGAGCTCAATGATGATGCAAACCTGGAGATGGTAAGTGATGAGATGTATTGGTGGTGTGAGATAGACCCGCGAACGTGTAGCCTCTTTGTTAGCTATTCATATTGTTATCCTCGGTTTAGGGATAACTAAGGAGATTGTGTCTCGAGGCCCACAGGTCCTAGACATGGAGTACCGAGAGCCAGATCGACTTGAGCATGGCCCTGGAGGGCCCATCTTTTCTTTTCTTCAGCGCCTCCACTTTTTCAGCAACAACAACATCCATCACCTTGGCCTGGTCATGTAGCAAAAGTGGATATTTCTCCATGAGGTAATGAGTCCAGGTATCATGGTATGTGTCACTCTGATCCTCAAAACCTTTGAATCTATGCATTTGATTCTTTTTGTTTCTAACGGGTGCTTGGATCTTATGCCTATCCACTTGACCATATCTGGGGGGAATGACAGGATGCCCTAGTAAGCTTGTGCCCATAGGTTTTCAGTTTCCACTAGGGGGATTCATGACAATCCATCGTCTGCTCCCACCATACTTACCTCTTTCCATCTTTCTCTCACTCATCCATCCCATTACACTGGTCTAGGCATTGTGTTGGCCAAATATTTAAGGGTTGTACCTTATCTTGTAGGAAGAAGGGGCTAAAGGCCTAGGGGGTAAAAGCAGTTGGCAAAAGATAAAAGCCAAAGAATGAAAACCTTGATATGCTTCACCTAGGGATCCCTGAGAAAGCAGTAAAAGGATTCTCAACAAGAAACAGAGGGACCCATAAAAATGATAAAACAAGACTTAGTTAGAGGATGGGGGGTCTCATCACGAGCCAGCCTATTAGGTCCATGAGCATGTAGCGGTATGACACCACCAACAGTTGGTCACCATGCCAGGGTAGTGACTCTTGGTGGAATAACCAAGAGAAAGGGGGTCTCATCACGAGACAACCTTTTCATTTCTGTGAAATGCTTGTGGGTAACATTGTCACCATTGGTCACCACGCCAGGACAGTGTCCCTTAACTAGCTTCTTGAAGAAAAAGAAAGAAGAATAAAGATAAAAGGCATGAATGATCTTAGAAACATTTGCATCCATGACATGTGCAGCTCACCTTCTATAGAGGCACCTATAGGTAAGCCATGCATTTCCCTGTTATCACTGCACCCCTTTCCCAGACATGCCTTATCCACTTCACCCACTCACATGGATTAGATTTGATATCTCCCAGGAACACCCCACATCTAGTGAGCATTGGCCCAATAGGACTCCCTCTCACTTCCTCCAAACTTGGCTTGTAGATTAGTATAATGTCTTTGAGCACTTGTCCAGGTAAAGCGGGTTTTATGCACATGTTTAATAAAATTGATGATTAGATGTGATTGACATTGCTATGATCTTTGTGAGTTATGAGACCATGGAGAGTGTATGTTTTGATGTTTTAGGACCATACCTAATGGCAGGTACCTAGATGGACAGGTACACATGGGGAGATGATAAGTTCAGACCTCCATGGGGCTAAAATCCCACCATATGGATGATGAGACCCCAGCAGGGGGCAAAGACAGATCAGAGGGTTTGCACTAGAGAAGAGGAGGATGTTCCACCAGAGGCAACTTAGCAGACCTATACCCAGGGGGGTTGTGCCCTTTTCCACCAGGACGTTGGCCTTGGAAGGCCATGACGTCACCCAAGATACTCATGACATCATTCAATGCTTGTGGAGGTTTTGGGAGGCAGTTGTGTGCCAAATTGGCACATGTGGCAGATTCCTGAGGCCCAAGAAGGCCTAACATTTTGCTCCAGGAAGCCAATGTTTCGCTAAAAGGGTCTAACGTCACCCTAAAAGGGAATGACGTCTTCATATTTTCTTGATTTAGGGTTTGATTTTGACATTTAATGTAAAAACAGTATTATTATGTATTTTTAGCCTTGTCGGCCTTTTGTGACCTAAAATTAAATTAAGGTCATTGATATGGTATAAGTAAGAGAGATAAAACTCTCTTTTATTCATCATCTTTCACTCACATTTGTGTGAGGTCTGAAATTTGTGGCCCTCATTAGGGTTTTTGGTTGAAAATTGTGGCACACTTGTTGAAGGAAGCTTCTCTAAGGTGATTTTTGGCATTTTTCTTGGTGGAAGGTTTATAACTAGGGTTTGGCTTCATGAATATATGGTGAATGTAAGTGAATTTCTGCAATCCTTCCATTACTTGAATGGTTATAGTGTTTTTCTCGCATTTTGTTAATGAAATTGTTGGAATAAACCCTAGGAAATAAGCACATGTTGATGTCCTTCTTTTAATTCCCTACTAGATTATGCCAAGGAGAAATTTTTTTGTTGGATACATTTTTGGGGCCTTTCCATTGCAACACCCTATCTCTTTCTCTTCATCCAAGCCAATTTTACTTTTTCATTGAGCTAAAGAAGGAGGAAAACGTGTTAAGGCCAAGGGTTGCCTACACCTTAGTAAGTCGTTTTCCCCTAGGGTTTGATGGTTGAAGCCTTGGCTTACCAACACTTCACCATCAAATTCCTCTTATCTTTGGCCCTACTATTATCATATTGTCCCTTCAATTCTTGCAGCCATTTTTTACTCCATTTCCCCTATGAATGCACTAGTCTAAGACCTCTTTCTTGAGATTTTTTATCACAATCTACAATCATCCAAATCTTTGAGCAATTACTAACACCTTTATAACCCTAGTTTAGATTAACTTTCTAACCCTACTGCTGCTATTATTATTTCAAGCTATAGTCATAATTTGTGGCACTTAATGATTCTAAAAGCAATTGAAAGGATTAATACATACTTCCTTCTGATAAATGTTGGTGTTATGATATTGATAATTAGTTATTCTTGCTCATTTTGAAGCATTTATTGTTGAAGTATTGTATTGTGATTATTTCCATTTATACATCTTTTCTTACTTCATCAATATATTAGTCAATTTCTTTTATTGAGAAAGTCTTTGATTATATGAAGTACTAACCAGCAAGTAACCTTGCACATATAGTTTTCATGTTGTTTTGTTCCAGGAAGGTACACTTCTGGTTCTTATTATCTTTATTGGTTGTTTAGCTAGACTTTCTGATCGGTAGTGACTTGTGAAAGGGAAACCTATACCTTGGCCTTTACCCTTTGCCTTCTCAAAACCCTAGGTCACAGGGGATGTCTCCCCTGGGTTTACCACCCTAAATAGAAAGAGATATCATATTGAGGTGACAGTGATAGGATATTCTCTAGTTGCGTTAGTTTTCCTTCTTTTACATTTCCTTTACTTCCATGTACAAACTGTGCGATAACATTTTGGTGTCATTGTCAGGGAACACTGAGTCAATTATCCTCAAAAGATGACTTTTTTTTCAGTAAGAATTTCCTCAACAATATTTACCTTACAAAGCTTACCTGGAGATTCCATTGAGGGTGATTCCATTATCTCTTTGATAATTTCAAGAAAATTATCTGGCGAATTCACAATCCATAAGGAGGTACAATAACCCTCCTCAATCCTTCAGAAGAAATCCTCCCTGAAACTCTCCTGTAGTAAAATCACTCTTCAGAGGAAGTCTTCCTTTAAACACAATGTCTAGCTTAGGAAATCAGACCAACATCCCAAACCAAGCCAATAACCAAAGAGAATGGTCATCCAATATTTTCAAACTGCTAGACATGTCAGCTATACCAGGCTACCCTAGGCAGATGCCACCCAAGTATGAGAAATGGTTGCCTAAGTTCACCAGTACTGATTCAATCAGTGCTAAAGAGCATATGAGAAACTTTTGGTCATTCTTCTAGCTTCACCCCGTTAGTGATGATGCTGAATATTTACTCATGAAATTATTCTTTGCTACCCTCCTTGATGCTTCAAGACATTGGTACCATAGTCTTTCTGATGGCAGTATTAAAACCATGGATAAATTGGAAGAGGCCTTTCTCAAAATATGGAGTATCAAAGAAGACCCCAACATGTTGTTGACTAGGATGAATACCCTCTAGAAACAAGATAATGAGACCATTAGAGAATTCCACACTGGATTTGAAACACTATTGCAGAAGATCCCTATGAGCCATCACCCGACCAATAATTTCCTTGTTTACATCTACACCAAAGATTTTACTGGCCAACTAGGGTATCTCCTCAGGGATAAAAACCCCCAAAAAATACAAGAAGCTCAAGAATTAGCTAAAAATATTGAAGACAACCTCCACTCATCCAAAATTGATCCTTTTTCAAACCCAAGGGGAAAAATGGACACTAAATCCAAGATAGTCCACAATGTTGAGCCTTCCTCAGATATTTGTGCCATCTTGGCAAAGTTGCAAATGACCATGGATGGCATGATGAAAAACCAAGAACTAATGATGAATAGGATTGTCAACCTGGAAAGAGCCCAAAACCAAGCACCAAGGGTCCCATATAAAGGCCAATTCCAAAAGGGGAACCAAGTTTATAGACCAAAGAATGATCAAGACGTTCCTAATACTTTAGCTCCTACAAACATTGTGGATGAAAATCCTTGGTGTTTGCAGTGTAGTGAAGCACACTGGGAACACGAATGCCCCTATAACAACGGAGTCCATGAACAAGTAAACAATGTGGGCCATGTTATCAAAGACCCCCAGATTTTCCTGAATATCACTCCTGGGGAACACCGAGAGGGCATAAAAGAGGTATCCAAGAAGGATAGAATGGAAGTAATAAACAACTTAGACCAGGAATCAAAAGAGAAGTTGAGGAAACAAGAACTTCGGGTCTATAGACGAAAGAAGCTAAACCAACCTATCTCTACCAATCCAGCAATGACTCAAACAAATCCTCGACCCTTGGACATTCTCCTTCCTAAAACATGCAAAACCGAAAGTATGGACTTAAACTTTGACTTTGAAGGAGCGCTATCCAAGATGCATGTAACTATTCCCCTAAGAGAAGTCATCAAGGTACCATATGTTAAAGAGAGATTTGATAATTTATTCAAGGGATCAGATGGACCAATGGACCCCCCTATCATGCTACAATCTGATCACTTTAGGGTCCAATATGATGAACATCCACATTTCTTCATGACCTTGCTAATGAATAACAATAGCCTCAACAATTGCATGTTGGATTCAGGGGTCGGTGCTAACATTATGTCTCTCAAGGTCATGCAGCAATTGGGCTTGAGAGTCACAAGACCTTATAAAAATGTGTGTGACTTTGAGTCTAGATCCATACCCACACATGGGTTGATTGAAAATGTGGAAGTATGCCTTGAGAAATACCCTAAGAGAGAAATCCACATTGACATAGTGGTGGTAGACGTCCCAAATGTGTGGGGGATGTTATTGTCTAGAAAATTTGCTTCGATACTGGGAGGCTCTCTTGAGATGGACCTTACATACATCAATGTACCTTTGAAAAATGGAACAATAGGATGTCTCCCGAATGTGCCAATGACCAGAACCCATGTGCAAGAAACTAGTGCCCCATCAAAGATGACAAAGCACATGAGAAAATCATGGAAAGTCTTCCTGAACTTTCTCCCGATGATATGCCCTTTGTAACAAAGGAAGAATTTGATCAAATACAATGGCCCAAGAGAGAAGAATACCATCAAATACTATATAAGTATAAAGACAAAGAAGTTGGGGCTGTAAAATTACTAAAGAAGGGAGAAAGTGATATATTGATTTGGCCATCCCAGCAGGAAGTCTTCACAGCAAAATCCCACCCTCCTCCCTCTGCACAATACACCAGGGTTGTTTAGGAAACAACCAAATTCAAAATCAGGGAATAAAAGGAGGGGGACATAGTATGGATGTGGGATGTCAAGAAAGGAGAGCCAACTAATGTCAAGGGAAGTACTCAATTTTGGCTTGGACCTTTCAAAGTTGGAAGAAATCAGTTGACGATTCTTACTACTTATCCACATTGGATGGAAGAAGGTGTCCACTACCAGTCAGTGGGCACCTCCTCAAGCCCCACCAAGGTGGGGAGACTTGACTTCAAAGGTAAGTGCAGGTAAGTAGGTAGGCATTTTCATTAATTGTACATACCATTTGCATTTCATGCTAGAATAGTTTGTTTTCACATTTGTACATATGCTTGCTTTCATTTTATATATGTGTGTGTGTGTGAGTTGGGGATGATATCAACACCCCAAATGATTTCTAATAGATTTATGTTGAGATCAAGAATATTACACTTCATGCCAGAGATGTTCAGGTTCTCATGCACTCTACGGTGAGCACATGTCCCCGAGTTGGAGCCAGATGTTATCCCCGATTTAGGGATAACTAAGAAGATTATGTCTCGAGGCCCACAGGTCCTAGACATGGAGTACCGAGAGCCAGATCGACTTGAGAATGGCCCTAGAGGCACCATATTTTCTTTCCTTCAGCGCCTCCACTTTGTCAGCAGTAGAAGCATCCATCACCTCGGCCTGGTCTTATAGCAGAAGTGGATCTTTCTCCATGAGGTAATGAGTCTGGGTATCATGGTATGTGTCACTCTGATCCTCAAAACCTTTGAATATGTGCATTTGATTATTTTTGTTTCTAACGGGTGCTTAGATATTATGCCTATCCACTTGACCATATCTGGGGGGAATGACAGGATTCCCTAGTAAGCTTGTGCCCATAGGTTTTGAGTTGCCACTAGGGGGATTCATGATAAGCCATCGTCCGCTCCCACCATAATTACCACTTTCCATATTTCTCCCACTCATCCATCCCATTACACTGTTCCGGGCATTGGTTTGGCCAAATATTTAAGGGTTGTACCTTACCTTGTGGGAAGAAGGGGGTAAAAGTAGCTGGCAAAAGATAAAAGCCAAAGAATTAAAACCTTGAGATGCTTCGCCTAGGGATCCCCGAGAAAGAAGTAAAAGGTTTCTACGCAAGAAACAGAGGGACCCATAAAAATGATAAAACAAGACCTAGTTAGAGGATGGGGGGTTTCATCACGAACCAGCCTATTAGGTCCATGGGCATCCAATGGTATGAAACTACCAACATCTAGTCACCACACCAAGGTAGTGGCTCTTAGTGGCATAACCAAGAGAAAGGGGGTCTCATCACGAGCCATCCTTCTCATTTCCATGAAATGCTTGTGTGTAACATTGTCACCACTGGTCACCATGCCAGGACAGTGTCCCTTAACTAGCTTCTCGAAGAAAAAGAAATAAGAATAAATATAAAAGGCATGAATGGACTTGGAAACATTTTCATCCATGACAAGTGCAGCTCACCTTCTACAGAGGCACCCACAGGTAATCCGTGCATTTCCCTGCTATCACTGCACCCCTTGCCTAGACATCCCTTATCCTCTTCACCAACTCACATGGCTTAAATTTTATCTCTCCCAGAAACACCCCACATCCAGTGAGCATTATCCCAATAGGACACCCTGTCACTTCCTCCAAACTTGGCTTGTAGATTAGTATAATGTCTTTAAGAACTTGTCTGGGTAAACGGGGTTTTATGCACATGTTTAATAAAATTGATGATTAGATGTGAGTGACATTACTATGATCCATGTTACTTATGAGCACATGGAGCACGTATTTATTGATGCTTCAAGACCATACCCGATGGCAGGTACCCATATGGACAGGTACACATGGGAAGATGATCAGTTCGGACCTCCATGGAGCTAAAATCCCACCATATGGATGTTGAGACCCCAGCAGGGAGTAGAGACATATCAGAGGGTTTGCACCAGAGAAGAGGAGGACGTTCCACTAGAGGCAGCTTAGCAAACCTGTACCTAAGGGGTTTGTACCCTTTTTCCACCAGGACATTGGCCTTGGAAGGCCATGACCTCACCCAGGACACTCATGACGTTGTCCAGTGATTATGGAGGTTTTGGGAAGCAGTTGTGTGCCAAATTGTCACGTGTGGCAGGTTCCTGAGGCCCGAGAAGGCCTAAAAGTTTGCTCCAGGAAGCCAACGTTTCCATAAAAGGGGATAACGTCACCCTAAAAGGGCATGACATCTTCATATTTGCTTGATTTAGGGTTTGATTTTGACATTTAATGTAAAAACAATATTATTATGTATTTTTGGCATTGTCGACCTTTTGTGACCTAAAATTAAATTAAGGTCATTGATATGGTATAAGTAAGAGCACTAAAACTCTCTTTTATTCATCATCTTTTACTCACACTTGTGTGAGGTCTGAAATTTGTGGCCCTCATTAAGGTTTTTGGTCGAAAATTGTGGCGCACTTGTTGAAGGAGGCTTCTCTTTGGTGATTTTTAGCATTTTTCTTGGTGGAAGGTTTATAACTAGGGTTTGGATTGATGAATATATGGTGAATGTAAGTGAATTTCTGAAATCCTTCCCTTACTTGAATGGTTAAAGTGTTTACTTGCATTTTGTTAATGAAATTGTTGGAATAAACCCTAGGAAATAAGCACATGTTGGTGTCCTTATTTTAGTTCCCTGCTAGATTATGCCAAGGAGCCATTTTTTATGTTGGAGACATTGCTAGGGCCTTGCCATTGCAACACCCTATCTCTTGCTCTTCCTCCAAGCCGATTTTACTTTGTCATTGAGATAAAGAGGGAGGAAAACATGTTAAGGCCTAGGGTTGCCTACACCTTGGTAAGTCGTTTTCCCATAGGGTTTGATGGTTGAAGCCTTAGCTTACCAACACTTAACCATCAAAATCCTCTTGTCTTTGGCCCTACTATTATCATATTGTCCCTTCAATTCTTGCAGCCATTTTTTACACCATTTTCCCTATGAATGCACTAGTCTAAGACCTCTTGCTTGAGCGTTTTGATCACAATCTACAATCATCCAAATCTTTGAAAAATTACTAACACCTTTCTAACCTTAGTTTATATTAACTTGTTAACCCTACTGCTGCTATTATTGTTTCAAGATATAGTCATACTTTGTGGCACTTAATGCTTCTAAAAGAAATTTAAAGGATTAATACATACTTGCTTATGATAAATGTTGGTGTTGTGATATTGATAATTAGTTATTCTTGCTCATTTTGAAGCATTTATTGTTGAAGTATCATATTGTGATTATTGCCATTTTTACATCTTTTCTTACTTCATCAATATATTAGTCAATTGTTTTTATCGAGAAATTCTATGATTATATGAAGTACTAAACATGAAGTGACCTTGAACATATAGTTTTCATGTTGTTTTGTTATGGGCAGGTACACTTCTGGTTCTTATTATCGTTATTGGTTGTTTAGCCGAAATTTTTGATCGGTGGTGACTTGTGAGAGGGAAACCTTTACCTTATCCTTTACCCTTTTCCTTCTCAAAATCCCAGGTCACCGAGGACGTCTCCCCTAGGATTACCACCCTAAATAGAAAGAGATATCTTATTGAGGTGGCAGTGATAGGATAGTCTCCAGTTGCGTCAGTTTGCCTTCTTTTACCTTTCCTTTACTTCCAAGTACAAACTGTGTGATAACACATATCAAATGTGTTGATGAGACAGACCTGAGAGAGATCCCGTGAGTGGGGTGTGTGGTTCCTATCTGAGATATAACTGGAATGTTATGATGGTCTCCTCTGTGCAGAGAGTTGAGATGATACTCCAGATGATTCTCATGTGTAACGCAGTGAGAAAGAATATCTGTTGAGCTGGACGTGCATGTGGTTGAGCACAAGTGAACGTGTGGAAAATCCCATGAGTTGGGTGCATCGTTCTGCGACAAAGATGAAACGATGTATTAACCTCCTCTGAGTAGAGAATTGAGATGATGAACTCCAAATGAATCTCATGTGTAACACAGTGAGAAAGAATATTTGTTGATTTGGACGGGCATGTGGGTGAGCACATGTGAATGTGATCCTAGTGGTTGAGCCCTAGTGAGTGTGGTTCTCCTGTGAGACGCAGTGAGATAGAAATACATTGCTTTGGTTGAGAAAAAATGGATGTGCCCCTAGTGGCAGAGCACTAGTAGCTGTATGAGATCCCTTGTTATATTGTTCAAGAGTCAGACTTACTTCTAACCCTACTTGTGATGTAAAGGGTACAGGTCGGCCCCACCATAAAGAGAAAGATAATTAAAGTGAAAGATGATTAATGCAAAAGATAATTAATGTAAAAGATAATTGATATGGTAATTATTAATTATATTTTGAGTTATTGAAGTTAGCCCTATTGTGTCAATAGACACATCATTTGATGTGATAAGTCTTATATAAAAAAAGGTGAATCCCCATTGAGTAAACACACTTAACATTGTGTCATCACATTATTTCAGAAGTTGTGGTCTAAAATTATGAGAGTTACAGCACCCTCTTGTGTGCTAGATTTGGTGATGGTGTGGGAGGTCTTTCTCTTGAAGAATATAGAAAAGGATTGGTTGGGTTTTATTCCTTTGTTGAGAAGGGTTTCCCATGATACTTCTTTTGTTCTTGTGCATGGTTATTCTTCTTGTGATCTTGGTTTGCTGCAGTAGTTATGGTTCAAGTAAAAAGATAAACATAAAATATAATTATATACATGAGCCATAGCTCATTGAAAATTGAACATGGTATTAGAGTAGGTCCTGAAGATGACCACTTGCACTTTCAAAAGGGAAAGGGCTTGAAGCCCCAACCACAGGTCTTAAGGGGGAAACTAAAGATTGGTGGCAGTCTTGAAGAGGACCCATAGACCAAGCCGCAGTTCTGAGAAACCTTACAGCTGTCCACAGACCACTAGTCTTGGTTGTACCTCGGTCTAGAGTCCTTACAACAAAACTGCAACCCAGAAATTTGTGGTAAAAGAAAGGGATAGAATTATGAACAACATGGGGTGAGGCTGCCACTTATTCCTTGGTGTCTCGGCCTGTTATAAAAAGAGATAACAGTCATAGCCTAGAGGAGGCTCAGCATGCTAGCCACAAGTCCTTTTGGGGCAGTCGCTAAGGGTTGTCATGACCACAAAATTGTAGACTTAATCCCTAAAATTGCAGACCTATGGCAACGAATAAGTAAGGTAGTATCTGGATTTTTTGAGGTGAAGTTTAAGGCTGCTACAGCTAGAAAAAACCCCACGATAGGTACCCTAAATGGCCGACCTATAGGAGAAGGAGAATCAGGCCAAGGATGGTAGTAGAACTAAGTTTTATGAGTAGTAAAGAGAAGGTTGATTAGGCATGTTCTTGTTGTAGCAGACCACGGACTTGGAGGGACGTTAGATTTGTTTAGAGATATATTGAATTTCTATTATGGGAATGCATAAAATCAATGGTCATGAAGTCTAATGTATATCATGTCTCAAGCCTCACTGATGAGCTCAGCAACAAACAAACATTTTGTTGAGATGTTTGGAGCTGCAAGACTTGTAAAATGTAAATGCTCATTTTCAGTCAAATTACTGTTAAGTTCTTGTCTCTACAGAACGATACATTGAGTCCCCTCATTTGCAGTTTTTGAGAATCTCCATGGTGACAAGAGATCAATAATCTTTTTGATATGATATTAAAAGGTGTTATGAGGAAATGGAAATATGCTCCTCCCTGTGGAAACAACAAGTGTGCTCCAAAGTGAGAGGTGAAGTTACAAGGCCAGGTGATAATTTTGGTAAGCAATGAAGACGATGTGATAGATGGCACACTTGCAAAATTATCAAACATAAAGTATTGTCCAAATAATGAAAGTTTGAAGACAGTTGATGTAAGAGCCAGTAATGTGCAAAGAAAGCAACACAAGCAGAATCTCCATTGGTGTACACTCTCAGGTATGCACTTGTATATATTATCGACATCATTGTCATAAGGGTACTTGCAGGAGGAAGAAACCCTTGGTGCAATCATGGATCTAGAAGGATCTCAGTGCATCCATAGGAGAAAAACATTAGAAGTGAAGACTCCATGTTTAATTGTTTTAAATTGTCATGCTTATAAACTACATTTCTAAGGTTGCTACATTACAAGTAGGTGTTGTATCTTTGACAACAATCCTTAAAATATTTTGATTCTAGATATGTACTCATGAATCTCCTCTAGGAGATATTCTTGTATTGTTTTCTTTCGTTTGTTAGGCTAACAACAAAGGAATAAGTTTATCCTTCAGACTTCAGAGGGAGTCACTTGACTCAGAAGGAGTCAAACTAATTGAGAAAGAGAGACAATACCTTCTTCCTCTTCAGCAGTCTAGAGGGAGATAGCCATTGATACAGTTGATCCAGTTGTTCCAGTTGATATTCCCAGGGACTTTGAAGTAGGCCATAAAAGGCATGTATGGGCTTGACAAATTTGCAAGAGGCAGAAAGACATGCAGCTGATGGAAGTATCGAGAAATAAAAAAACGAGACTTGTAGTCAGAGGATTCTCACAAGAAAAGGGAGTGAACTATGATGAGACATATTGATCCAATACCCCGATGCACTTCCATATGTACTACCATCCATGAGTTGGAAACTACATCAATAGATGGATTCTTGATAATTTTGGGTTTCCTCAAGAGTATCGTTGATCCAAACCTATACTATTACATTGTTGGTGACGAGAGCCTGATTTTGATGACTTATTCAAGAAGTCGTGTTGTTGGATACAAGCAAGCCTCAACTTCTAATTTCGATATGAAGGATCTAGGTATGATACACTACTTCTTGGGACAAGAATTATGACAGAGGACCAACGAGACTTCTCCTAAGTCAAGGAAAATATACAGTGAGGATATTAAAAAATTTCAGTATAACAGAATGCAAATCCATGTCTACACCGATGGTGATGGATTTGACAAAATAAATAAATGATGATGATTCTGAAGAGATTGATCCACATGTGTACCGACAACTGATTGGATCATTGATGTATCTGGTTAAAACCAAACCTGATATATGCTATGTAGCGAATGTGCTTAGTCAATCCATGAGTCAGTCGAGACAGATTCACTGTATAGAAGTAAAGCATGTATTTGTTATATTTGTAAATGCGGAAACACAAATATCATAAGACAAGAATAGTCACACATAATTAAAAAACACAAAGATTTACGTGGTTCACCCAAACATTGGGCTACGTCCACCAAGAAAAGGCATCGGTTGTTTTATTATTCAGATCAAGGAGATTACAGCAACTCACTCACACTCTCCTCTGCTTCTATAGGCTTACATAAATTTATATACATTTACACAGGAAACTGATTATTAAATTAAATTTCATCCATATTCTAACTTTATCTTATTGGTTACAACCAACGTTGGATTATAGGATCTGAAATCCTAATCCTGGAGGAATTCGTTGTCACCAGTTTCCAACAATCTCCACCTTGACAACAATTAACTTGATAACTTGTTCCTTCCTTTTGTTTATCACCTTTTCTGCAAGCCAAGAGAAGCCAAGCACCATCATAGCTTCTCTAATAGTATTGGTTTTGTGAACATGTATGCACAGTTCTCTTTTGTATGGACTTTCTCAAGAGAGACTCCACCTTCATCGATGCCCTGTCTTACAAAATGGTACTTGATAGGTATTTTTTTTTTTTTACTGTGGTAGGTTGGATTCTTATCCAAGTGAATAGCACTTTGATTGTCATAAAGTAACTTTACATTGTCCTACATCCTTCCAAACTCACCAAACAAACCTTTCAACCAAATTGCCTCTTTGTAAGCATGTGAAGCAGCTACATATTTTTCTTCTGTAGTGGATAGAGCAACAATGTTTTGTTAGATTTTAAGCTATTATTAGGTTTCTTTTCAATTTACTAGATAACCATAGCATATATAGAATTACTGAGAGAAACACAATCAAAAGAGACATCATTTATCCTGGGAAACCCTCATGGGGGAGAAAACCCAACAAAAAATTCCTTAATATAGATAGTCAATACAATGATAAGAGAATAAACCAAACACTATAGAAAGTTCTCTCTCAAGTAATGTGCCTCTCCTTCTTCTCCAAATGTAGCTCCAAACTTGCGCTTTAGATGATGGAATGAGTGTGCGTACAAATGAGGCGTTGGCCTCCTTTATTTATACAATCTAGTAGGTACTGAAAGGAAGTGTCTTTTCACTGGCAAGGCCAACTTCTCTTCCTGGGTGGTTAGAACCACTTTAATTTATTATGAGGGCCGACTTCTCATTTTTCATATTACAATTAGGGTTTGACCAATCCGCAAAAGGGGATTTGGTCATTTACACTGCCCAAAATGATCTATCCACAAAATGGGATTGATCTAATGAATAATACATCAATAATAAATAGAATACTCTTTACAGTTACAATATTTCAACACTCCCCCTTAACAAGAAGGGTATTCTACAACACCATTAGGCAAGAGAGAGGGAAACATCATCAACAACATCTGGAACACTGAATGGCGTATCTATAAATCATTGGAATTTTTTCTCATCATCAATATCATCAACAACACAGCACAAAGGTTGGATCATCATCAACATCAGCACTAGGCTGAGAGTCTTCAGCACAAAGCTGACATCACAGCACGAAGTTGGCTACACAATATCATCAACACAAAGCTGGCATCACAGTACAAGACTGGAAACACAACATCATCAGCACGAATCTGGCATCACATCACGAGGTTGGAAACACATCATCATAGCACGAGGTTGGCACATCATCAACACGAGGCTGGCATCATAATACTATGTTGGCAACACAACACTACTCCCCCTTTCTAGGGAGGTCCTTACGGACTACACCAATCTTATCTCGAAAGTGCTCAAACTTTACACATGATAGAGGCTTGGTCAACATTAGCAACCTGTTCATCCATGCTAACATACTGGAGATTTATGGCTCCCCTCTACACCATATCACAGATGTAATGATATTAGATCTCTATGTGTTTTCACTTGTCATGGAACACAGGGTTCTCTACCATCTTTATGCAACTCTGGTTATCACATAGGATCATGGTTTCTTTCATCTCTAGATCGAATAGACTTGTCAACAACTTTTGAATCCATATGGCTTCACAGCTGGCAGAACATCCAGCAATATATTATGCGTTTGTCGTGCTGAGAGAAATGATTGATTGCTTCCTACTCTGCCATGAGATCACGGCTGACCCCAGACTGAAACAACATCCTGAAGTTCTCTTCCTATCAGAGACACTTCTAGCCCAATCCGAATCAATATAACCACTCAGTCTAAATTCATGGTCTCCATCATAACTGAGACCACAATCTAATGTACCCTTAAGGTACCTCATCACATGTTTTGAAGAAACCAAGTGAACACGTCTGGGCTCTACCAGAAACTTACTCAAGGTGTTCATAGAAAAACATATATCTGGGCTGGTGTTCATAGGATACATCAACGATCCAATGACCTGTCTGTACAGCATAGCATTAATCAATTCTGACGAAGTATCAACTAGGAGCTTCAATTTTGTTTCCATGGGTGTATTCATGGACTTGCACTCCAACATATCAAATCTCTTTAGTATTGCAACTGAACACTTCCCTTGGTTAAGGAAGATCATCTCTGGGCTCTGCCAGACCTCAAGACCTAAGAAATAGTGCATTAGGCCAAGGTCTTTCATCTCAAGTTCTGCAGAGACCTTCTTCTTACATTCAGTGATGATCTTTTCTTCTCCATTTAAAAATAAGTCATCCAAATACAGCACTAATATAATAGGCTCATCATTCATAACCTTGAAGTAAAGGTTAGAATCATATTTACTCTTGGTAAATCCCAAGCTCATCAGAAAACTGTCGATCCTTCCATACCAAGTTCTAGGAGCTTTCTTCAATCCGTACAGAGCCTTCTTCAACTTGCACACATAATTCTTCCTCTCTTCAACTTCAAATCCTTGAAGTTGTTATATATACACTTCTTCTTCAATGACACCATTCAAGAAACTTGTTTTCACATCCATCTAGTGTAACTTCCACTTCAGCTTAGCTGCAAGGGCTATGATGGTTCTGATTGAAGTGTATTTGGCTACAGGATAAAATGCCTCTTCATAGTCAGTGCCTTCCTTTTGAACCTTGCTTTATATTTCTCAATACTTCCATCAACAGCATGTTTTATTTTGAAAATCCATTTGGAAGATACCACATCCTTGCTCTTCGATCTGGGAACTATTTCCCATACATCATTCTTTATAATGGATTGGTATTCTTATGTCATGGCATCTTCCCATTATTTCTTCTGAATGGCTTCTTCAAAGCAAGTAGGCTCCTTCTCTAAGAGATCACACATCAAAGCCATATAACTGGAGAATGGATTAGGCTTTTTCACTTGTCTCATGGTTCCTTCACGGACACCGTACTTCTCTCCATCTTGAATAAGTTCCCTTTCCCAAGCTAGCTTTCTCTTGTGAGGGATCGTCATCTGGGGAGGTTCTTGAGATTCTATTATGTCATGATCTTCTAGAATCTCCTCAACAGGGGAAACTATGACTTCCCTCAATCATTTTGCAACTCTGGGAGCTATAAGTTCTTCTTCATATACTTCTTCAAGCCGGCATCTTCTTTATTTCTTGAGTGTTTCATCTTCATCAAATATTACATCCCTGTTGATTTCAATATGATGGTAACCTGGTATATAAACTCTGAAGGCCTTAGAGACCTCACAATATCCAACAAATATTCCCTTATTTCCTAAAGGGTCCAGCTTGGTTCTCTTTTCTTTTGGAATATGTACAAATACTGGGAAGCCAAATATTTTTAGATGGATTACTTCTGGCTTCTTTTCGGAGAACATCTCTTCAGGGGTCTTGAACCCAAGTGCACTATGGAACAATCTGTTTTGTACATATACTATGGTTTTTGTTGTTTCTGCCCATAAGAACATTGGAAGATATTGATCATGGATCATGGTCTTCACTGCTTCCATTATAGTTATGTTCTTTCTTTCTGCTACACCAGTTTGTTGAGGATTTTAGGGAGTGGTGAGCTCCCTCTTGATCCCGACATATTTTCAAAAGTTTGAAAATTATTTTAAGGTGTATTCTCCTCCATTATCTGACCTGAGTATCTTGATCTTTCTTTCAGAAATATTGTCTATCAAGACTTTGAATTCCTTGAATTTACTGAACACTTCATCTTTTGATTTTAAAAAGTAAACCCAGTTTTTACGAGAATAGTCATCAATAAAAGATACATAGTATACATACCCACTAATGGAGGATGATGGCATTGGGCCACACACATCTGAGTGAATGAGCTCTAGGACTCCTTCTGCTTTACTGTCTCTCTTCAGAAAAGGGTTCTTGATGTTCTTTCTTTGTGCATGCCCATTGCACATACCTTCATGGTCAACCTTGAGTTCTTGTAGACCTATGATTTCCTTGCTTACATAAGGTAGTGCCTTGTAGTTGATGTGGGCTAATATTCTATGCAAAATTTCACATGGATTCTCAATGGAGTGGGTCATGGCTTCTTCTGAGTGATCCTTTAGCTTATACAAGCCACCTTCTTTTCCAATAACAATTGCTTCTTCCATGGTTTTTCCTTCGGCCCACGTACGAACTTATCCATCTATGAAGGAAACTCTGAAGCCTTTCTTTTCTAAAGCTGAGATGGAGAGTAAGTTATTTTTAAAACCTGGTACATATAATACATCCTTCATCTTCATTGGGGTCCCAGAGTTAAGCTTGTAATTTGATTCTCCTATTCCCTTGATAGGGTATTGATAATCATCTCTAGGTGTAACTTTTTGAGAAAACCTCTTTTCTAAAAGGCAAGAGAGAATGTCTCTTTGACCTGTCATGTGCTTGGAAGCACCACTATCAATGAGACAAGTGTCCTCACCAGGTGATACTGATCCTGAAAGGGCATAGATTAAGACATACTCTTCAATTCGTTTTTTTATCGTCTTTGTGGGTGGCTCTTCATCTTCAACTGCATGAGCATGGTGCCTCTTGTTTTTCCTCTTGTATTCTTCTCATCTAGCTGGACAATGTTTTTCAATATGTCTCATCTTGTCACAATGATAGCATTGGTAGGATGAGAAATCTTTTTCTCTTCTTTGTCCTTTCTGGAACTTTTGGAATCTCCTTGGTTGATATTCTTTATGTATGAATTTTTTTGGGGGGTGATACTCCTTATGAGTTTATTTCTGGAAGTAAGACTTCTTTCTTCCTCCTTTAGTGTGAGTAGCTAGGGCTTGATCTTCATCTCTTGATAGCAATGCTTCTCGACTAGCTACTCTTGATTCTTCTTGAATACATTCTTCCCAAAGACTGTCAAATTGTAGTTTCTCCTTTCTGGCACAAATATTTTGGATGAATGCATCCCAAGGTCTTGTGAGACCATTAAGGATCATCATTATGAGTTTGTCTTCATCTATAGTATCTTCAATTGCTTCTAGTTATTCTTTGAATTGTGATTTCTGGAGAAATATTCCTGGATTGTTTCTCCTTTATGCATCCTTGTATTCTTGAGTTGAGTTCTTAGATTCATCTTCTGATTTATGTTATTTCCTTCATATAATCTGGTTAGGGAATCAAACATTTCTTTTGGAGTCTTCTTTGAAGACACCTAAGGAATCAAATGATCTTTGATAGAATCTGCAATGATTCTTTTGGCCCTAATTATGTCATTTTGGTGTTTTTCTTTAGCTGCAGCATCGGTGGGTTCTGGTACATCTTCTTTAATGAATCTTGCTAGATCATTCTCTTCAAGAATGAGTCCAATCCTATACTTCCAGGCACAGAATTTTTCCACACCTTCTAGATTGTCAACAAGCCTAGTGCTTGCAGGCATCTTTTACCTGGAGCTTGGAAAATGACCAAAAACTGAAAATGCTCAGAATTGAATTTTGAACTTACCAGGAGGTGTGCTTGGCTGAGGCGAGTAGCCTAATGTGGTTAGATTTCAGAAAATTCAAATTTTTCCCCTTCAAACTTGACCAGCAAATTTCTGGACTGGTGCTTCTGGTTTTCTGGTACTTCTAGTTTTCTGGTACTGGTGAAAACTAGGGTTTCACTTTTCGAGAGTTCTATCCACTGAAAAGGTGCATTGAAGGTGCCAAAGAGTTCCTTGGGCTAGGGCGCAATTTTCTAGATGACTTTTGGGCTGAAATTCTTCTTCATTAAAAATCCCTAATTTCCTTGTACGGCAACAGTGACGTTTTTATTTTTCCTGTGAAAGATGCTCTCTTCATATCAGCTCTGATACCATGTTAGAGTTTAAGCTATTATTAGTTTTATTTTCAATTTACTATATAACCATAGCATAGATAGGATCACTGAGAGAAACACAATCACAAGAGACACATCATTTATCCTAGGAAACCCTCATGGGGGAGAAAACCCAGCAAAAAAATCCTTATTATAGATAGCCAATACAATGCCAAGAGAATAAACCAAACACTACAAAAAGTCCTCTCTCAAGTAATAGTCCTCTCTCTCCTCCTTCTTCTCCAACTGCAGCTCCAAACTTGCGCTTTGGATGATCAAATGAGTGTGTGTACAAATAAGGCGTTGGCCTCCTTTATTTATACAATCTAGCAAGTGTTGAAAGGAAGTGTCTTTGCACTGGCAGGGCCGACTTCTCTTCCTGGGTGGTTAGAACCACTTTAATTTATTCTGGGGGCCAACTTCTCATTTTTCATATTACAATTAGGGTTGGACCAATCCGCAAAAGGGGATTTGGTCATTTACAATGCCCCACATGATCAATCCACAAAAGGGGATTGATCTAATCAATAATACATCAATACTCTTTACAGTTACAATATTTCAACATGTTCTATAGATTTGACATCCAACTAATAGCTCCACCTGCAAGAGTAAAGACATACCCTGAAGTCTACCTTCTCTTGTCCAAATCACCTGCAAAATCAGAATCAATATATCCACAGACTAATTCACAACCACTAATATAAGTGATACAGTAATCACTTGTGCCTCTCAAATACCGAAGCACCCATTTCATTGTTGCCCAGTGCTCTTTACCTGGATTTTCCATATACCTGATGCCAACCCAAACTGCATGTGAAATGGTTGGCCTTGTACTAACCATCACATACATTAGACTTCCTATTGCATTAGCATATGGTATTCGAGATATATATTCATTGTCTTCTATTGTACTCGGACATAAACTTGAAGAAAGCTTAAAATGGGAAGCCAAAGGGACTGAAACTGGTTTCACATCGTTCATACCAAACCTCAAAAGTATTTTCTCAACATACTTATGTTGTGACAACCAAAGTTTACCATTCCTCCTGTCTCTAAATATCTCCATGCCCAAAATTTGCCTTGCTTCTCCTAGATCTTTCATATCGAACGTCCTAGCCATCTGAGCCTTTAACTTGTTGATCTCAGTTATGCTTTTGCTTGCTAAAAGCATATCGTCAACATACAATACTAAGATCATGAATATTCCATTATTCAATTTCTTAAAGTAGACACAATGATCATACTCACTCCTTGTATAATTTTGGCTCACCATGAAAGAGTCAAATTTCTTGTACCATTGTCTGGACGACTGCCTCAGACCATACAATGATTTCTTGAGCCTGCAAACAAATTTCTTGTTGTGATTATGAACGAACCCTTCAGGTTGTTCCATGTAGATCTCCTCATCCAAATCTCCATGTAAGAAAGCAGTCTTAACATCTAGATTCTCCAAATCCAAATCAAGTAAAGCAACCAATGTTAACACACTTCGAATTGAAACAATCTTAACAACTAGTGAAAAAATCTCATGAAAGTCAATACCTTCTTTCTGAGAATATCCTTTCGCAACTAGCCTTGCCTTGTACCTTTCCACCTTATCGTCAACACCCTTCTTCATCTTGTAGACCCACTTGCAACCTACAGTTTTCTTGTCTCTTGGAAGTTCTACTAGGTCCCATGTGGCATTCCTTTCTAATGCCTTCATTGCTTCTTTCCATTTATCATTGTTAGAACCCTTCACAGCTCCCTGATAGAACGAAGGTTCATCGTCATTAGTACTTAAAGACACTGATAAAACAAAATCATCATACGTTCTTGGAGGATTTCTGACCCGCATAGATCTCCTTAGGGAAGTTTGTGGCTCATCCACATTCTGTTGATTGTTATCATCAACAATGTCTTCCTCTACAAGAAACTCTTCATGAACATCTTCAGAAACTTGTTCATGTTCACTTTCACCTGTATTTGAACTGGTTTCAAACTGAATCTGTTGATACTTAGGTACTTCTTCATGTTTCATTTGAACATCTACATCTGATTTGATGAGAGATGATTCATCAAATATTACATCTTTGT